>OY783195.1:19548911-19711184 GCA_963678675.1 Xiphydria camelus | reverse complement strand
GAGAGAGAGAGAGAGAGAGAGAGAGAGAGGAGAGAGAGAGAGAGAGAGAGAGAGAGAGAGAGAGAGAGAGAGAGAGAGAGAGAGAGAGAGAGAGAGAGAGAGAGAGAGAGAGAGAGAGAGAATCTAGAATATCTTTACCATTGGACGGAAGGAACAAGAAGAGCATTAGTGATAGCCATCGACGGAATCGCCACTTGTGCGTCCCGAAGAACATTGGCGCGAATCTGGCGAGCGACCATTCTCATCGTCTCGCGTACTCTAGGTATACTCAATACCCGTGTTACGAAGGGCGAAGTTCTGAATATTTAAGTGACGAGCAGTGATGGGTACGTGCAGACAGGCTTACGCATGCGCGGGTAACGACGTGTACGATCGAACAAAATATGCCTTAACGATCCAATGATGCAAGCAAAACATGTTCCAGACCGTTCAGACGACGCATATTGTATATGAGGGGTATAGATGCAAACCCGCCAAGTCCATTTTTGTGAAATCTGAGTTAGATACGGGAATTTGTTCTTTATAAGTACGTGCATAAGGTCGAACATAATTTAGGTGCAAATTCCACCTTAAACCGTTAATAATATAAGGTAGAAAATACGCTTGCAAATGCAAGGCAATGGCCGTCTGCATCAGTTTTTGACGTCTGTGAATTGCTATAAATGTGGCTTGGCGGGTTTTGCATCTATACCCCTCATATATGTATATTTATATGGGGCGTTCCCATGCTAAGCGGACGCATTTTTGGTTTGAGGTCATCGATTTTCAAATTCTTCTGGATTTCGATTCCTTGATACACTGCATGAAGGAATCCAGAAGGAAATATAATAAATTTGAATGACTCAAGAGATATTTGAACTCAAATTTTAAATTAAAATCATGGTTAATCTTATTACATATACAGTCGGTACGATATTTATTGAGCCAGAATTCGTAGAAGACTGCTGCGTCACTCTCTTGGAATGGAGCGTCCTGTGAATTTTCAGTTTAATTTCTTATTAAAAGAAATCAATGGAAGCGAAAAAGAAGAAGGAATTTAATTCCCGAAAATTTGAAGGTACGTCACTGTTTGCAAAGCGTCAGACCGTTGCGTTCCGAGAATACCGCCTTAACGTTTCTTGGAATTTTGGTTCAATGAGTATCGTACCTCTGGTTGGTTTTTTGAGATTTAAAAAAATATGACATGACCAAATGTTGACACCGGATTCGTGATCAGGGGACAAAATTACTACGGATAACATATATCGCATCAAAAGTATCTGAGTAGAAATCTGGATAAGAGGCGCTCATCGGGTCCCGACGAGGCACGCCCGATCCGTGATAGGGCCCCGACAGGGCTGCCCGACCAGGGCCCGATGACTTTTGTAACGCGGTTTGGGGATGAGGGCCTTGTCGGGCAAACCCGATCGGGGCCCAACAGGGCTGCCCGATCAGAGCCCTAGCACGATTTTTGTCTGGCAGCTTCGTCGAAATTTTATTAACCACAAACTAATTTTAAATGGAAGGGTGCTAAATAAGAGCAATAATTCCGAGGAAATGTTATAAATTTATTTTATAATTAATATATTACATTAGAGTAATGCAAACATTTTCAGTCGGAAATTTAAACTATGAATATGCAACAAATACTTATTTCACTTTTTTTTCTAGGAAGGAAATTTGAATCGATATTATCTTGTCATTTACTATATAAACTTTTGTATCGTATCGAAATAGGACATTATTGTAGATAAAAATGGAATCTTAAAAAAAGTATTGTCCGAACATGGGCCAAAAGTAACATATAACAAAAGTTGATAGTTAGTAAGGTAAAGCGATTCTATTTTTCATCCTAACAAAGAAGATTGAAATCATATATATATTTAATATATCGACACCTTACTTTGAAAACCTCATAAGTGCAATTTCCTTAAATGTGCAGTAGCAAAGAAAAACAGTTTTGTATCATTTGTACTCAACTTTTTTAACAAATTTGAATCGAATTATTAATATAAGCATATTAGGTTTTCAAAGACGAGGTTTTCAAAGTAAGGTATCGATATGTAACACCTATATTAATATTACGTATTTTTAATTAGTAGGTATTTCTAGTGAAGTAGTGTTCATACACTATTAATATGCACTACCATGACTGCATTACTACTTGCACTAATAATATGTACTTTTCGCTTGAATTGCTGGGGTACAGTATTTATACTAAAATATTAAAACTAAAAACATAATACTTTCGTAATACTACTGTACACTAGGGCGATATATTCCCTTCTATACTATCACACAAGTTCCAATTTATACACCGACATATCAAATGTGAAGTGTACATTAGACTGATTAAAAAAAGGCTTTTTTAATTCATTCTCTTGGCGGGTACTTAAAACGTTAGTATTTAATGTAACTTTGAATATATCGCCGGGTGCACATTCTCACTCAATACTTAGTGGTGTCTCAATCGCTTTTTCTGATTTCCATTTGAATAACACGGTCCCATTATAGGGGAATCAATTGCACAATTTATTCCCCCGTGATTACCATTTAATTTTATTTAATAATTAAAAATAATATTTCTTTACGTCAATTACACCTAAAACTCAATTTTCCTAATTTTTCACGGGGAAATTTTGTTACCGTAGAAGGAATTAGCACTAAACCAATGATTCAACAATTTCATCGTGTTATTCAAATGGAAATCAGAAAAAGCGATTGACACACTCCAAAATATTGAGTGATAATGTGCACCCGGCGACATATTCAAAGTTACATTAAATACTAACGTTTTAAGTGCCCGCCAAAAGAATTAGTGAAAAAAGCGTTTTTTTAAAATCAATCTAGTGTACATGTACCTCAATTCTATTTCATTTCTTCTCCGTCTCTGGGCAGGCACATTATTACGGTAGTACAGCTGTACAGCCTTATTCAGCCTTATCTCTCTAATCGGCATCAGTGATTCCTCATTGACCGTTGTTGCACTAGAGACAAAGAAAAGATGAAATAGAAGTGAGGTACATGTACACTTCACATTTGACAGACGTCGGTGTATAAATTGGAACTTGTGATAGTACGGAAGAGGGAATATATCGGTAAAGAAAAAAATTATTAAAATTATTATTTTTTTCTTTACCGATATATTCCCTCTTCCGTACTATCACAAGTTCCAATTTATACGCCGACCTGTAAAATGTGAAGTGTACATGTACCTCACTTCTATTTCATCTTTTCTTTGTCTCTAGTGTAACAACGGTCAATGAGGAATCACTGATGCCGATTAGAGAGATAAGGCTGAATAAGGCTGTACAGCTGTACTACCGTAATTATTTACTTGATTATTGTACCTAATTCAATTCCGTCGTATCTGCTATTCTTCTGCCACGAATTTCCCAGATAGAAAAGTATGCCACAGGATTAGTGCAGTACCGCCAATACAGTAGACTCGCGGTTATCCAAGTCCCAGTTAACCGAGGCTCCGGATTAATCGAGGGCTCTCTCCTGACTCCCAGCGACTCCTGTGTCGATGTTGCTGCAACATCGCTGCTTCCAAGAGAGGCAAAAAATTAACTCAAAAATCCATCAAAGACTTCTTTGTAAGATAAAATACATATGTAAGTAAATATAAAACTGTATAATGTACCTTTTGGATTTTTCTTCGTCATCCACTAGCAATTTAAAAGAACTTCGGATTATCAGAGTTTTATTTTTACCTTGGATAATCGAGAATCTACTGCATACCGCCAAAGTTGATGCAGATCTTGTCGAAGCACGTCGTGTCGGTAGAACCTGACATTTCTACCGTGGCATTGTACAGCAATTCTAGAGATTTTAAATTAGAGGCAAACTGCATATATACTGTCAGTACAGGAAGACGGTTTATTACCAGAACGCTGTGCAGCTATACTACCGTAATAATGTGGAAAAGTGTGCCATAGGATTAGTGCAGTGCCGCCAAGACCGCCAATATATCGCCAAAGTTGATGCAGACCTTGTCGAAGCACGTCGTATCGGTAGAACCTGATATTTCTACGGTGGCATTGTACTGCAATTCTGGAGGAACTTTTCTATCTGGATCTGTTAAAAGTGCCTCTGAAATATAATATAATATTATAAGGTAAAAAATACAGTGGAAAGAAACAATTATTAGCGAGTACTAATAACCAATAAACTTCATATACCTTCGATACAAGCATGTAGAGAGTGCTGTATTTTTTAAAACCTCTTTCCCAGGCACTTCTTTAGCAGTCGTGAATCCCTTTAGAGGGTCGTGAATCCCTGGGCAGGCACATTATTATGACGCTGAAAACAAAAATAGAATAACCACAAAGATATGTGTCTAAAGATTTTACCAAAATGAGGTTAAAACGATCAATTAGGAATTACTTATCTGATGGAACTTCTTCTGTGAGATACGGATGTCTCCTTTCCTACTCTTGATGCACAATCAACCAGGGAAAAAGCACTGCTTCCGTTCACTATTTTGATTCTTTGAAAAAGACGGCAAACGATTATTGAACTATACGGAGCGTCTGTCACATTTATCACTATTGGGACCGCTATTTACCGATGGCGGCGTTCGCGGCGCTGCGGAAACATGGCGGATATTGGGCGTGCAGCACGCCGCGTACTTCAAATTCCAGCAACCGGTAGTATACAGTTGATCCGAATGAATTCATTTAATTGTTTGTGAAAATAAATGTCTACCTATATCTCGTTCTAAAAATGCTCATTTTTTTAAAACTTGGAGCAAGTTAACACTTCAAGTACCTACGTACCAATCCGAAACGCCAATATCGGCCGTATTTTTTATATCGATAATTCATTAGCTTCGACTGTAATGTACACTTTGAAAATTATTTTTTACTTACTCCAGTATATATTTAAAAAATGTAATAAAAAAATATTTAATTTAAATAGTACTATCAGAGTTATTGGGTCAATCCGTATTTTAATTTTACAAGACCGGCGAAAGTTGCTAAATAAGAATAGTACTAGTTAAAATTTATCACACAATCTATAATTATTTATTAGGGTCTTGTAACGGCCGAACCGTTGCAATATATTTCAAAAAATATAATTTATAAATATTTCAGAATTACTTCCATGTTAAAATGCATGATTTTATCATTTATATACAACAAATAATTTGATAGGACATGCCTTAGAAACGCCCGTTCAAGCCCCGATCAGATATTAGGGACGCTTAAAATGAATGCGGTATGCGGTGCTTGACTCTTTTACCTACCGGTCGACGGAATTTGAAGTTCGCGGCGTGCTGTACGCCAATATCCGCCATGTTTCCGTAGCGCCGCGAGCGCCGCCATCGGTAATGAACGATCCCAATACGCTTTCAGGGCATGCCTTAGAAGCGCCCGGTCGAGCCCCGATCGGATACCCCCAGCAGGGCATGCCCTAGAAGCGCCCGGTCGGGCCCCGATGCTACATCGGGCAAGCCCGATCGCATTTCTACTCGGGTATACCCCACTTTTTTGTGTGTGACTGTGTAATTTATTGACAGCAACGGAAAGTGCCCTCGAACGAGCACCGTTAAAATCAATTTTTATTTCAGACTGCTACCGAGTTTTCTCTTGGGGTTATATTATTTTTATTTGTGTAAACAAATTTAGAGGGCTAGGAGACTTAGAATTCAGCAGAGGGAGAACCAAAGTTGATTATAACAGCAACATCCCATGTAGCAATTCGCCTCTGATGGTCTGATTTCTTCTGGTTGACAGTAAGTAAAATCAATTAAAGCCGACATATTTCCTTTCATAATTTGGTTTTATGATTGTTTCTAAATTTAATTCATAATGGTTAATATCAGTTAACAATAGAAATGAAACCCGAGATTCCAAAAATTTGACGTAGCATGAATCGACTGAAAATTATCACTGTTAAAACCATCTATTCTTTTAAAGCATGGATAAATTTACGATATTATTCTTCACAGTTTCTTCGGGTAAAAGATAACTAACGGAATTAATAGTTTTAGAAATCAAGGACGGATATAAGGTAAAGACGTATACTCAATGATAATACTCGTAATTCTGATCGATCTACTTTGGGTCACAGAATTTGATCGAGTCGATCGTAACTGAATGATATGAGTATCTAGATCTTCTTCTTTTGATATTAAGAACTAACTAGATTTAATTTGTATGGCAAGATAATGAGATTTGCTCGAACTATGCAACTCTGGACCATTCCAGTAAAATTATGTCATCCAAAGCAAGTTTATCAGAATTGTCGCTAGACGTAGGTAGAACTTTAATAAGAATCAAAGCAGCCAAAATGAAACATTCATTTATAAATTTACAAAAAACACACGGGTAGCTGTATCTTTGATACAGCCATCAGTTTTGACGTGGACACGTTTATATTGATAGAAACAGATGTGTGTGATGTGATAGAAACATGAAACGTAACGAAATAATTCAACATTGATATTGCGAGTAAATGTCAAACCCAGTCGGGAATAGGAAGGTTCGGACCAAAAATATTTTGTGTAATTTCTCTATGGAAACTATTATGCATGTGAAAGAATTTTAAAAAAATTTACTACTTCAAATTGCAAATTGTAACTCCGACGATAACGTTAGGGACGAGAACGTCTTCTTATTGGTTTGACGTCACTTGCCAGACACAAGCTCCGCCTTCTCCCGGAGAGCAATACAGGCATACACCGCGCGAACGTGATGTTACGATCTGGCTCGCTCGTAAGGGTTTTCCGATCGGATATCTATTGAATTCGTCATTCTCCACTTTACAAGGGTAATTTAATATCCTAACAATAAGTATAGCAATAACTATCAGAATAGGTATGCGGGAAACGGTTTATTCCGACTCGTCCAGCACTTAGCCCTTTCAGGAAAGGTGCGGGACTGCGAATTAGCAACTTGCATGTATTTTGGTTGTTAGCTTAAAAAATATAGTAAAAAATTAAAATTTAAACAGTATATAAACTTATGGTAGTTACTTATGGTATTAAACGTGTAGCGGTTGAAGAGCCGCGCAAACAGCGAGAAGGCACAATTAATTAATTCTTTTTCTCTCATACAGTTACATATTATTAAAAACTACAGTGCTCTCTGGTTTTTATAACACGATAGCTTCATTCAGTAAAATTTTCAAGGACAAAGAAAAATCATGCAAGTTCCTAATTCATTAGCAGCCTGGATTCGCCGAAACAGACCGCTTGCCTTGCCATTATGACCGATGCTGGGATTAATTCTAAATTAGCGCTTTCGCTTACAATTAGTAGTCTAGTCATTATAGCATATGAAATGCAAATTAATCTGGGTAGGATGAAACCTATACCAATCGATAGGGAAAAATCCCCTGAAAATCATATCAAAAGATCCCAAGCAACTTCGGCCGAGAAATATTTTTAATTTTAACTTTCATTAATTAAAAATATTTCCCGGCTAAAGTTGCTTGGGATCTTTTGATACGTTTTTCAGGGGATTTTTCCCTATCGATTGATATAGGTTTCATCCTACCCAGATTAATTAGCATTTCCTCGAAATAAATCGCCTACTTTGACTAGATTATAGACTGCGATGGTATCAAGCGGTACGAACCGATATGTCAAATCCGTCTATTGCGCGACGGAACAAACTCAATGGGCATGTTCACGATTGTTTTTTTGCTCATTCGTTAATATTTTTTGTGCTTATTAATAAGATGTGTTTTTTTCTGAGCACTAATTTCTTTTTTTTAATGTTTAAAGTTTGACTTCGATTCAAACGAAATCCTTAGTGACGTCACTAAAGCCATTGGCAAGGGCCCAAACCCGGGTTTGTGAATGATGGGGAATCTGTTGCCCGATTCTGATTGGTCAGTTAAAATGGCGGTGAAAGTGCGACGCTTTAAAACGAATGCCTTTTTTAACATCTCAAAAATAATGGAAAAACATTTTTTTAATGACCCATTTTTTACCTACATTACTTTAATACCCTAATTTTCCGATTCATGCACTTTAAATGGTTGTACAAAAAGTTGTGAACATGCCCATTAAACTGAGCAGTCGATTGTCGACGACGTTTGACTCTGTACACACGGTGCGATACAACTGCGCAAATGCAATCGCCACCAACTCATCGTATAGAATTTGTTACTTGCGACGATGAACTGTACAAACCAAAATATCTGCAACGATTTATCATTCACACGTTCAATAAATCTGCGTAGTTCGGTTTGTACAGTTAAATCGCTACGATTTATCGTAACGTGTGCAGCTGCCAGTCCCGTTGCGAGCACAGTTTGGACGTTGTTGCGGGGGTGTCTGGCAGCTGACGTCACGCAACGTAGCCACGCGCTGAGGTACGTTTACTAGCCTCGTGTCAATCCATGATTTTTAAATATTTATACCACCATTAACTCTTAATATTTTGTGCTAAAATTTCGGTTAACGTTTTTGTGACCCAAACTCTATCGATTTCCATTAAAACAAAAAATTACCGAACATTCCTATTACCCAAGGTCGTCGGGTGAATCTTACAATACTCTAAATTGAATTTTGTTTTTATGAAATCAAGTAATGTTTCATTATCTTCTATTATTTTGCAATTAAAATCTTCACTTAGAAGAATTGGTATAAAAATTTCCAACGAAATATTTTTTTATCATTTTTATAAAGATAATAGAATTTTGAGGAATGGAACTTTTTTTTACAATTATTTTTTATAATTAATTTGGAATTTTACCTGTGCAATAATTTTTCCCAATTCGTCGGTTACGTACGCATTACCCTAGTAGCAGAGGATATCTGTCAGACATCTACAAGATGTCTATATGTCTAGAAAATGATATCTATATTTGGTATAAATGTGGTCGAAATCTAGATATAGACAGCGCGCGCGTAGATGTCTGACAGATATCCTAAGTTGACAAGAATCGATATTCTGTGGTAAATATAATAATTTCATAAAATATAAAATTAATAATATTAAAAAAAAGGGATTACAGAGCACTAGAGGATCTTCTCGTTTTCTAATAAAATGCTAACTGCTAATTCGTTCTAAAGTTTTTTATTAAAGAATGAGAAGGCTAATATAGAGCTTTATAGTTAAGTTTGTTTAATAGTATTAACTCTTAATTTTAAACAATCATTATATTTACCACAGAATATCGATTCTTGTCAACTTAGGATATCTGTCAGACATCTACGCGCTGTCTACAGTATGTCCCGTGGATAAAACGCAAGTATTTGAATTTCCCTGACATTTGACTTTGGTAGTGTTTGGAACGGTGCTGTAGTTAGAGTTGGCTTCAGAAGAGTGCGCTGCGTTCTTACGAGTCGTGTTCCGAGAGCGAAAAGTGTAAAACGTCTGATCTCCCGGGAGCTGTCAATTCGGGAGATCGAAGCGTCTAATAATGGTAAATAATGTATAGAAGTGATGAGAAATAATCATACAGGTTTCGGAAACACGGCTCGTAAGAACGCAGCGCACTCTTCTGAAGCCAACTCTAACTACAGCACCGTTCCAAGCACTACAAAAGTCAAATGTGGGGGAAATTCAAATACTTGCGTTATATCCACGGGACATACTGTATATCTAGATTTCGACCACATTTATACCAAATATAGATATCATTTTCTAGACATATAGACATCTTGTAGATGTCTGACATATATTATCCTCTGCTTCTAGGGTTGATACCTATCTGCAGGTTTAAAATGTTTTTCACAAATGAAGAAATTCTTTTCAATGAGTAGATTAGAGTATACGGCATAAATTATTGTCAACCACTATTCACGTATTTCAAGATTTCTGGGTATTGTAAAAAGTGCCTGATTTGTTTCGTAAAAACAATCCAAAATTTTTCTATGATTTTCAATTTTTTTATGAAAATGCTGCGAAACTGGGTAAGGGGTTATGTTGACACTGGGTCTTTTTTTTCGTCCAAACTCTCTCATTGATGCATCGGAAATATAGATTTCATACTTAACGGCCGTACCCGTTCATATCATAGTTCCTAAATTCACCGCTACATGATTCATAAACGTTTTGCACAAAACTACCCCCCAAAGTGAAAGGAAAGACATGTCCACTTCAAAAGAATTAAACAATTTTATTAACTTTCTAATATATTTAACTGATTAAATTTAGTAAAATTACATAGAATGTGTATGTGAGAATAACAGAGGTTTCAGTAACGACGTAGGAAATTTGCAGGTACAGTTTTCCCAACAAAGAGCGTGATCGGCATAATTTTGGGACTATTAATTATAATGAAGTGGAAAGCATATCCGTATCTTACTGGATGAGTACTACTACGATTCTAAATTAGTAAATCGTCCAGATGCCATGGTTTTCGATAATTGCTTGGCATTTCCGAAGTATACTTTGCACTAAGTTGACAGCATATTCTTCAGGTAACGATCTTCAAATCAGACGAATTTGTCAAACTAATTGTTTCACCCTCCATACTTTTTTTCCACGAAGTTTAAATTTCATATATGCCCAGACATTTTCTATTGGATTTTCATCGGGTGACTGTGACTACCAATTCAACTCATCGATCTCATTCTCCAGTTTCCACTGTATGCACAGACGGCTTCGATGTTTCGGGTCATTATCCTCTTGAAGAAGCTAATCTTGATTTGCCCTTCTAAACCATTTTTTTTGTAGAGAGTAATAAAAACCCTTTTGTAAATTTGAACCATTCCGTTGGCGTCCAAATTGTTTGTAAAGAGATATAAAGTGCCAAATCCTTGCTGCGAGAAGCAACCCCAAACGTACAACTTTACCGGGTGTTTAATGGTTCGCTGGAGAAGTCTGTTGCTGAGAGTAGATGAGGTTCGATTGATACTACCTCGAGCCCAAAAGGAAGCTTTGGTGGAGAATATTACGTTTTCCTTATCGCGATCGAGATTTTCATGCTCTTACGTCTTTCTTTTTCCCGCGTGTTTTTGTGACAGTAGAGGTACGAAACCTCTTCTTCGCTATGCTTCGATATTTTAAATTATGAGCACGTAAACAGATCTTTTTTTGTTTAATTTCGCTTGTCTACCACGCAATGATACGTTTGTTCACGATGTGTTTGTCTTGCTTGGCTGTCGTTTTTCGTGCCGAACCACATTCCAGTAGGTCATCGACGTTTTTTGTCTCTTCAAACTGCTTCATCCACTTATTTACAAATGCCTTTGATCGTCTCATACATATATTTAGTAGCTACTTCTCGCGTCATTTTTAGTCCTCTCGGGTGTATGCAAAGAAATACGGCTTCGAATCGTTTTACGTACACGGCACTCATACATAGTTCGATACGTCATTCTCTTGTAACGGTTGGATGACAATTGATTAATTTTCTATAATGCGTAATAGAGTGAGGGTTCCACTTTTTAAATACTTTGGAATTTTCCGTCTAACAAAAGTTTTGCCAGTCACGCTCTCGTGAGACATACTGTATTAAAAAAAAAGGTGTGAGTGCCGTTGTACTCACGGAGGATGTGTAAACATCTTACAATTATCTGCGGTCCGAGATTAATTGGGGAATATGACGTCGTAGTTCGACATAAAGAAGTTTAATTTTTTCTATAATAAAATATTTATTATTATTATATTAGATTTACAACTTACTAGCAGCCCGTCCCGGCTTCGCACGGGTAGATTGTGGATTGATTTTGTCCGTCCACCATTGTTTAAATACATTTTTAATACAAAACTTTTAGTATTTTTCCCGGGTTACGCAATGGTCATATTGGATTTGACCTTGACCATGACCTTCAAGGTTATATCAAGGTCAAATTAATTTTTTTTCACGTTCAAATGTGTCCTTGACCATTTTTTTCATGTTACCTTTATTGTCAGCGGAGGTCAAATTTAGGTCAAGTATAGTTCGACTTTTTGAACACCCTGTACAAGATTTACTAACGTAGAAACCTTCGCGGATATGCGTCTAACTGTTCCCCAAATTTTCATCGCAATCGGATGAACGGTTTAGGAAGGCATAATAATCATCCGTACCGGTACTTTTTGAACACCCTATATAAGATTTACTAACTCAGAAACCTTCGCGGGCATGCGTCCAACCATTTCCCAACTTTTCATCGCAATCGGATGAACGGTTTAGGAAGGCATAATAATCATCAGTACCGGTACTTTTTGAACACCTTTTATAAGATTTACTAACTCAGAAACCTTCGCGGGCATGCGTCCAACCATTCCCCAAAGTTTCATCGCAATCGGATGAACGGTTTAGGAAGGCATAATAATCATCCGTACCGGTACTTTTTGAACACCCTGTATAAGATTTACTAACTCAGAAACCTTCGCGGGTATGCGTCCAACTATTCCCCAAAGTTTCATCGCAATCGAATGAACGGTTTAGGAAGGCATTTGATATTACCTTAAAGGTCACGGTCAAGGTCAAATCCAATACGACCACTGGGTAGCCAAGGGAAAATCCTTAAAGTTTTGTATTAAATATTTTCTATAAAATGTTTTCCCGTTGAGATAATTCAGCTTGCGCGAATAGTATGCGCAGTAGCGCCACACACACACTGACGCAGTCACATCTACATGACTTACGTCTGACGCTCAATTTCCCAGGAAGGTCGTACCGCAGAGCCATAGCATAGATGTTTACACATAAAAAATGTAAATGTTGGATGTCGAACCACTTGTCAGATAAGGTAGATAAATGTAGGTTATATTGTGTAAATCATATTGATTTCAGTCTCGATGCGATGAAACTCTGATGGTATTCAATAAATCGTCTACTCCTCGTATTGAGGAGGGTATCTGTTGTATTTACTTCCAAGTGCAGACTTCGATAATAACTGCTGGTTTGGTACACTGTTAAACACAAGTTGATAAATGAAAACACGATGATGCTGAGTGTACTGACAGTTGCTTCGATGCAGTAGATGACAAGACCGTTTCAGGTGAACGCTTTCGAACGCGCTAGTATGGGAAGCATGAACTGGGCACGCGCGGCCATTTGAAAGATTTCGTAGCGCATGGATCGGAATAATCAAAAAATGATTACTAGAGCCCATCAAAAAATGCATCTCTGCAATTTTTATACGTTGTTTATTATACTACAAAGTACTTTTAGGTAAATTTTGAGTATAAACAATTTCTTCGATCGAGTTGAAAAACATAATTTTTTTGTTCTGCTAATTTGCAATAGTTATTAATTTTTGTATCGAATGAAAAATTTAATTAGTAGAAAGGAGGTATCTTTGGCAACAAAAGAAATAGACATTTTTCTTCTATCTGCGGTAGAGGGTCCGAAATAAATGAATCGTAGGTATGTTCTATAAGACTAACCGCACTTTTAATCTAAAATTTGGGTTGAAATATCTCTCGAGTCATTTAAATTTATTACACATCCTTTTGGATTTCTTCATGCAGTGTCCAAAGGAGCCGAAATCCATAAGAATTTCAAAGTCAATGATTCTAAGCTAAAACTGTGTCCGCTTGGTATGAGACGCCCCATATATATGAAGGCGAAATTATCTATTGATTTTGAATGGATGGTCACCACGGCGGATTAAGCCGACCAGCAGGTTGCGGTGATTGAGGCCGTGTCTGGCCTTCCGCCCGGACCATCCACCGGCTTTATCATGTCCTCCCCCGTTGGCGCGTTACACGTGTAATCAGCCGCCGATCAACCAAATACGAGGGTCGTACCAGTCGCATATTACTTTGCGACTAGATCGTCGAGTGAACGAAAAATGTTCTTTTCTTCGAACGTACAGATTGATTCTCAGGATGAAGATCATAGGACGGAAGGCTATGTGGCATTTTGTAGACTACAGGTTGCACGCTATTGGTCCGAGGACCCTATATGACTGGGTGCGATGGCGTGCAGTAACCAGCAAACTCGTCGAAAGAAGATTCGTAGTATCTGATTCAGGCAATCAAGCCTACCTTTCGTTTTACAGTCGAAACTTGGCTCTTACTTGAGTCGGCCCGAATAAGTTTGACTTCACGAAGTCAGACTTATTTGTACGCCTACTTAATTGCAGTTTTGCTTATTCATAGTCACGACTTATTTGTAACAAGCAAGGTCTTAAGTATGCCCCAGTATCCATGTATTCATAATCATTTAAGGCGTACTTCTTTGTGAATAAGTAAGTGAATAAGTACGACTTCGATATATTTACGGATAAGTACGATTTGAGTGTGCACTTGAGTAATCGTTCGGAAGAAATTGAGGTTATGCATTAATCATTTATTCCTAAAACATATACGGTCTCTCATTCAGGATAGTAATAGTCGATGTAGTCTCTAATTTGTTAATTATTCAATATTAAATTTCAAAAAATATTGAAATTTTCAGTAAAATCAAATTCCGAAATTAACCGAGAGAAATAATTGCTCGTTAAATTAATTATTTGTCGGCCAACAATTTTTGTACCAACATACAGGGTGTCCCTAAATATCATGTACAAATGGAAGGAGGTAATTCTTTGGCTTATTTCATGACTAAAAGTTCATATAAACATAGGTCCGTAAAAGCTTCGTTACTGATCTAAAGGGTGTTGAAGTTTCACATTAAAAAAATTTTTTTATAGCTCAGTTTTTAATATATTTAGCTCAAATTTGGAATGTAGGTTATGCTATAGGCCTTACATCATTGGGCATGTCAAATGGTTGTGAAAATCTACAGGGGGTTATTTTTTCAGGGGTCGTGCCCCCTTTTCTTCCCCTGAACTTTTTTGCGGTGCGCTTCTGGTAGATTCTAAAATACAAAATAAATTTTCTGTCTTGTTTACAAACTTTTTGGTCTCTTATAGTTTTTTCGTATCTGCCACAGTTATCGAGAAAAAACCGTAAGAAATAATCCGGGAATGTTCCAAAGAGTACGGGAATCAATGAGAAGAAGATCGGAGGCATGTGTAAGGGTTGGAGGAGGTCACTTTGAGCTTTTTTTGTACGTGTTTTGTTATGTTTATTATTTAGGTTTTTCTTATTGTAATAAATCATTTCTAGAAAAACCGCGTTATCTAAAAAAATGTTGAAATTTCAACACCCTGTAGATCAGTAACGAAGCTTTTATGGGCCTATGTTGATATAAACTTTTAGTCATGAAATAAGTCAAAGAATTGCCTCCTTCCGTTTGTACGTGATATTTAGGGACACCCTGTATATACATGTCGCACCCACTTGGCGTAATTGTCCGTTTCATGAAATGGATATCCACTTCGCGAACTGTATCCAGATAGAGGAATAATATTTTATTCCTCTATCTGGATAAAATTCTGTCCAGTTCATGAAATAGAAATATTCTTTATCCACATTTAATGAAATCATCTTACATTACAGCATCTGGACACAAACATTGTCCAAAAACTGTAAGGTTTTTGAATTTATTGTCCGACTTACATATGTTGAGAAGTCGAGACTGATGCATACCGTTTCTGGTGAGACATATTTAAATTTGAGAAACGAAGAGTGAAGCGACAACTTTTTCAATGAACGTTTGTGATCTATTACCGTTAAAATCCAATTTCAGTCGAAACTAGTTTTGACTATGCTTATCAATTATTAATTATAGTTTTATGTGGCTTCGCTCGCTTCGCTCGCTCTGCCGATTATAACCTAATCTAACCTCTCTTACCGAGTCTAATTTATTTATATTTTAATTTGTTAGATTACGTTGGGTTAGGTTAGAATCGGCGGAGCGAGCGATGCGAGCGAAGCCACATAAAACTAGAATTAGCTGACATACGGCATGAAAACGTATTTAATTTTAACCTAGTATTTACTGACAATATGTTTAATCAAAACTAAAATCAACTGAAAATATTTGTCAGTTCTAGTTTTGACTAGGAAAAACTAGTTTTGACTGAAGAGCTTTTCAGTTAAAACTAGTTTTAACTGAAAACGGGCTTTAACGGTAACACATATATTATGTCAACAGTGTTTAAACTCCGTGTTGGTTGAAGATTCGAATCCTATCTTTGAAAATGTTAACAATTAAATTTAAATACCTAGTTTTACAAATTGTTAGGCATGTATTAAATTCACCGCCGAGCGCTGCTATAACAAATAGATAGCAATATAGGTAACTAAAAGTTTACAGAATATCTATAAGAGTAAGTTCAAAAACCTTTAGAGATTATTACGTCGAGATCTTAAATGGACCACGAACGCATTGTCATTAAATTACATTGATCCAATATCTATGAATATTCTATAAACTTTGATATGATGGAGTTGAATAAAATCCGGATTAACGATACTGTAGACACAGTTAAATACTAAATACTTTATAGGTTATGTTGCTTATTTACGTTTTGATTTTGGCTTCTTGAATTTCATTTATAACATCTAGTTGCTTTTCTTGTGTGAAAGGCTTTTTGTTGGGTTGTTCCGTATAATGTTTATCAAGTCAAAAAAGCTGTTTTGTTTTAGCATAAATCAGGTCTACACATCAGTGGAAATTTACTTTACATGAAAAATAATCATATTTTGAAGATGGTGTCAGACAGGTGACGTCCTTGTTTTTCCACACGTTGTCGGAGCCTGAGAGTGAATCTGTTCATGACATTGCGTAACATTTCCAAGGGAATGTTGTTTATTTTTTGCCGAATTTGTTCTTCCATACTGCCAATGTTTCAATGGATTTGCTTAGACTCGCTTTTCCTGGTCGTCTCATCAGCAGAAATGGCGATATTCCATGGCTTGCCCGTTCACCAAATTTGACGGCTCTAGACTTTTTCCTTTGGGGTTACCTCAAGTCCAAAGTATTTAAAAAAAAGGTGTGAGTGCCGTTGTACTCACGGAGGATGTGTAAACATCTTACAATTATCTGCGGTCCGAGATTAATTGGGGAATATGACGTCGTAGTTCGACATAAAGAAGTTAAATTTTTTCTATAATAAAATATTTATTATTATTCTATTAGATTTACAACTTACTAGCAGCCCGTCCCGGCTTCGCACGGGTAGATTGTGGATTGATTTTGTCCGTCCACCATTGTTTAAATACATTTTTAATACAAAACTTTTAGTATTTTTCCCGGGTTACGCAATGGTCATATTGGATTTGACCTTGACCATGACCTTCAGGGTTATATCAAGGTCAAATTAATTTTTTTTCACGTTCAAATGTGTCCTTGACCATTTTTTTCGTGTTACCTTTATTGTCAGCGGAGGTCAAATTTAGGTCAAGTATAGTTCGACTTTTTGAACACCCTGTATAAGATTTACTAACGCAGAAACCTTCGCGGATATGCGTCCAACTGTTCCCCAAATTTTCATCGCAATCGGATGAACGGTTTAGGAAGGCATAATAATCATCCGTACCGGTACTTTTTGAACACCCTGTATAAGATTTACTAACTCAGAAACCTTCGCGGGCATGCGTCCAACCATTTCCCAACTTTTCATCGCAATCGGATGAACGGTTTAGGAAGGCATAATAATCATCCATACCGGTACTTTTTGAACACCCTGTATAAGATTTACTAACTCAGAAACCTTCGCGGGCATGCGTCCAACTATTCCCCAAAGTTTCATCGCAATCGGATGAACGGTTTAGGAAGGCATTTGATATTACCTTAAAGGTCACGGTCAAGGTCAAATCCAATACGACCACTGGGTAGCCAAGGGAAAATCCTTAAAGTTTTGTATTAAACATTTGTCTCTAAAATGTTTTCCCGTTGAGATAATTCAGCTTGCGCGAATAGTATGCGCAGTAGCGCCACATACACACTGACGCAGTCACATCTACATGACTTACGTCTGACGCTCAATTTCCCAGGAAGGTCGTACCGCAGAGCCATAGCATAGATGTTTACACATCAAAAAACTTCCTAGAACCAGAAAAGATTTGAAAAAGCGAATTCGGCAAGAAATAAACAACATTCCGATGGAGATGTTACCCAACGTCATGAACGAATATTCTCAGGCTCCGACAATGTGTGGAAAAACAAGGACGTCATCTGTCTGATACCATCTTCAAAATATGATTATTTGTTATGTAAAGTAAATTTCCACTAATATAGACCTGATTTTTGATAAAATAAAATAACTTTTTTTTTTAATCTCTATTTTTTCAATTGTTTAAAACCGTGCCGTTTCACTGCCTCACCCGGTATATCGTCCTATGACCTCCATCTTGAAAATTACTCTGTATAATATAATATACGGATAAACGATGACAGCGAGAGCCGCGGAACGAATCGCACACGTGAGATAAACGCATCCCTCCTCCCTCTTCCGACCACCACTCGCGGTACCTGTAGACAATGTCGGCTGATTTATCGGGCAAATTAAAGAACTTTTCCGGCATTTCTCTAACCGTTCCTGTCCTCGTTCTACAAAGTGGCTCTAATTAAAAGACCATAAAGAGTCAGCTACTACTACGTAACAGTGGCGAAACCTCACGTGCGAGACGAAGTGTGGGTATGGAGTGTCTGGGAAAGCACAACCGCTCCTTTCATGTCCGCTTGTGGTGTAACGGGGATCGGGCGAGGGGTGAGCAATGGCAGTGGGTGCGGATTGGGGGTGAACCGAGCCAAGCCGGCTGTTCTGAGCGCTCGCTCCCCTAATTATTTCTACCTCGGTTTGCAAGTAACGGCTATATAACGGGATTCCATTGTTTAACTGTTAATTTTTTCAACGTGCGGCCACCGAGAGCGTCTGGTAATAGCACGCGAGCCTTCCTCTACTAGATGTGCTAGTTTTAATTATTTACTTCCTCTCTTCGAGAGAATTCTATCAGCGACGCCGGAAAATGACAGAGTTAGAACCATTCGGCATTTCGTGGATCGATCATCGACGAACCTACTGCATCGAGAGACTACGTATGAAAGGATATCTTTTTCTGGATATATACCGTGATCGCAATACACCTGCATCTGTTTTCAAGAGTATCTTGATATACGATGACATTCTTGCTAAGTCGGAGCGAAACGGGAGAAGAGAGCAAGGACAACCGCAGTGCGGCTCGTCGGAGTCCTAAGTCATTCGGGTCTGTATGCGAGATATGGGCCAAGCGGTTGAGTCTACCGGTGCTGGGAACACACATGACATTACACTAGACACAGGGAGCCTTATAGGGGCCGTGTACAAATTGTGCGACGCATTTTTCAGCCTATTTGACCACCCCTTCCCTTTGCGCGACAGTCCACAATGCTGAAATTAATACCCCCCTCTCCTCTCTTCTGTTCTCGCGCGATATTTTCTGAACCCATTTGAAAGTCTAATATTCCTGAAAATATAATGAAAAAGTTATCCGTACAGGGCAGATGCTTTGAGGTTGTCTGTTTTACACACAATATATTATAATATTTTTGCAAATAAGAAATATTGCCCTCTCTCCCCCCTAAAGCGTCGCGTGATTTGTGCAGAGCTCCATACTTGTACGCATTATTTGTTGGATCCCTCCTCGATTTCTTTCTCTCTTTCCCTCTTTATCTCTTTCTCTTTTTTTTTACTTTGAGAAGTCGAAGTAGCCTCCGCCCTTGAAACACTTGAGCGTGCTACGAGGCACAGAGATCCTCGGCGCCGTACATGCGAGTTACTGGATTGCGATCATTTATGTATAATGTTAATGTTTATCTTGACATGTATACAATACATGAGAAAGGTGAGCAAACAAATAAATAAATAAATTCATTCATTCATTCATTCATTCTCTCTTCTTGGAGTTCCGAGGAGGTTGGATGGAACCGGACGCTGGTGCGGAATGTGGCACATTGATTCAAATAAAAAAGACGTATCTATAGTAATTCTCGAAATATGAAGGAGGCAGACTCGTAGGCAGACAAGCGGGCAAGCAGGCAGGCAATGAAAACGTTACCTATACATAGTAGGCCGGGTAGCTGTATTGATCAAGACGAGGCGGTACGTTGTGCCTCCTTCTCCTCTATTTCTGTTGTTGCCTGCCTCGCGCCTATGAGAAAGACGGCTCCTTCGTCTCTCCCGATTCTCCTAACCTTCGGTCTTAGAGCAACCACCCTGCGGGAATCATTGGAAACCGCACCAAGTTCCCCGGATCCACTCATTTTCGGATCTACCCCCGCGGCGCTTGGTTCGGAGTTAGATTACAGGCTTCTCCCCCAGTTCCCACCCCTTCCCTCGGCCCTAGGCTGTCCGCCCTCGGACACTGACTATACCTCGGATACTGCCACTACGTAGTCACCGCCCCCGCAGCGTACTTTTCGTTTGATCGCTTAATTTCGCGTGGAACTTTACGAGATACGAGAGGTCTATGTATGTATCTCGATTCGAATTGACTCCCAAAAAATTTTTGATAAAGATACGAGTAGTTCGAGCGATATAATGCGATCAAACTTTCTTCATTCTATTTTAGTGTCCTTTAGACACTACTAATTTCGGCCTGTCCGTCCGTCCGTCCGTCCGTTATCAAAATGTATTTAAATGGATATATCTCTTAAATTAATGAATGGATCTCAACCATTCAATTTTTATTTCGTAGAGCTCTATGGAGAGAATCTGTGCTTTAATTTTCATTGAAGTTAGTTCATCAGTTCTGAAGTTATCATAGAATGAAAAATCTCCAAAAATGGCAATTTTTTGTGAATAACTCAAGAACGGTTCATCCGATTTCACTGAAATCTTGACTAAAAATTAACGGTACTTAGTCGAAAGTATACCAACAATTTGGTCGAGTTTCGTGCGGTTGTTTTGAAGAATTTACTCAAAAACATCAAATTTTTCATGCAAATTTGGTACCCCCCACCCCCCCTCCCCTCTTTTCTCACGCGTTTTTATGGACCTGTACCAAATTTTGCAGTAATATACGGGGTGGTTTAGTATTGTTAGGTATTGCGATTGAACCCTATCGCTTCAGCGGTTTTGAAGTTATCAACAAAAAAGTGAAATTTTACGTTCTGCGATAAATTTTAAGCAGATCATGCGATTTAAATATTCATTAGCTTGTTCAACGCAGCTCAAAGCTACGATTAAAATGACTTATAGATAAACAATATCGGTTGAGTTTCGGCAAAGTTGTTGCAAAAGAAGTTTTCTAATTATACCGTTTTTTTGACATTGTTTGTTTGATTGCGTGTTTCGATTTCATCGAAATTTAGAGGAAGGAAAACGACACATTCTGATATAAAAACTGTCGAAATCGCACCAGCCGTTCAGAAGTTACGGATGATTTTTTTTTGAATTTTTGATAAAAATATAATTTTCTTAATTTTAGAGATTAAATCATCCAAAGGACACGTTTAGGATAGAGAATCTATCTTAGCATTAATAATCTACGCTCCCCGAATATTACGAGGTGAGGCGCGAAGCGCCTTCCTTTTTTCTTCCTTCTTTTTCTTCATTTCTTTCTTCGGCCTCTTCTAGCACAGTGGCAGCTCATGTTTCAGTACGATCTATACTGCCATTATCTGCCGCCACTCCCGTTCTTTTTGTTCAACGGATTAATTTCCCCAGATAGCCAAACATGAGAGAGAGTGTCAAGCTCTGAGTCTCACGATCTGCTGAAATTCTGCAACATGTCAGCTATAATTATGAAAATGCAGATTCTGTCTATCATCTGTCAATACTTGATCATCGAAAACTTGCGGTAATTTATTATAAGACTATGAGAAATGCATGATTGTGCAATATTGCTAACAGTAGATGAATAACAGAATGTAGCAAGCGCGTGAATGCAGACTCTGCTGCTTTTCATATATTTTGTGATTGTCAGAGGTAAACTGCAGAACTATAGCGGAAACCTAAAAGCGTATAAACTGGGCATTTTTTCGATTTTCTTGCATTCCGTGATTGCCAGAAGCTTGCAGCTGTTTACTGCAAAAAGACAGAAGATAGACAGAGAATCTGCATTTGCATAATTATAGCCGATATGCGACAGAATTGCAGCAGATCGTGAGACTCAGAGCCTGGCGCTCTAACGTTTGGTTATCTGGGGATGTTCTACGAATCTTAAGTGAAGATAACTTAAATAACGGGAGATTAATATTTCTTCCTTCCGCTGTGGTTATATCACCTATGTTCGCTGTAGTTGTACTAATGAATTTCCGATTCCGAGATTGATATCGGAAGGTTACATTAAATTTATAGAGTTCATATGCAAAGACAAGCCGGAGTAAAAGAATATGCGTGGCAGAAGTGTGGAGGAAGTGTGACTGCCAAGTTGTATGGAATCCCGAGTCGAAAAATAAAGTCTATTCAAAGCCTCAAAGTCCTATGACTTTATAGGAGTTGAAGGTTTAAAGTAGGCGAAATTAACATGGCTATTCACGTCCTACAATAAGCCTAAAGATGGTAGTTACTTCCATTTGTGCCACTTTTAGGCTTTATGTAGGAGGTGCCAGTAACCCCCGATAGGTTTCCACATCCCCTATCGCGAGTCGAAATTGCTTGCGTTTTGCCGGTAATGACGAACATTTGAGGTTAGAATTAAATTTTTATATTTTATTAATAATTGAAATTGTGTTACAATACATAGCGATAGCATTACAAATGTAGTAAAATAATGTATAATACTAAGACAAGTAAAATTTTTTTGATTCTACTTGACTATCACTAGGTTTACGAAACCCCGTCAATTTGACGGGTGACATATTCAATTTCGATTATCTAATAATCTATGAGGTTAATTTAGCTTAACTTTTATTAGGTACTAATCAGGCCAAAATACAATAAAAATCACTGCACGTCTGACGTTTCGGTTCCTCTTCGAATGAATCCTTCATTGCGTCTCCGGAGAGGGTTCGAAGAGGGACCGAAACGTCAGATGTGTAGTGATTTTTGTTGTTTTTTGGCTTGATTATTACCTAACAAAAGTTAAGTTAAATATATATTAAACTACAGGCAACATAAGTAATATTATCTTAAGAATCTATGGGATTTTAGACTAAATTGATGGAATACTTTTCTGTACATTACATTTCGCTGTACAAGAAAGGTATACTAGCGTGGATTAAAATTTTAGAGATATCGAGAAAGTTATCCGCCAAAATTATTATTATCCAACCGTCCGTAAATCTACCCAAGTAGCAGAAGATATCCGTTAGATATCTACAAGATGTCTACATATAAGTCTACACTCTGAGACAAAAATGTACTTGATCGAAATAAACGTGCCTTTGGATAGTCCCAAGAGCGTATTTATTCGATTTAAATGAATATTGATTTGATTGAAATAATATCTAATTAATTCAATAATCTAATATTTGCGTCCAACCAATATTCATTTAGATCGAATAAATATGCTCTTGGGACTATCCAAAGGCACGTTTATTTCGATCGAGTAAATTTTTTTCTCAGTGTAGAAAATGACATCTACTTATATTTGGTATAAATGTGGTTGAAATCTAGATATAGACAGCGCGTAGATGTCTGACAGATATTCTAAGTGAATAAGAATCGATATTCTATCGTAAATGTAATGATTACACAGGTTTACAAAAAAAAAAAGTCCGGACTATTTGACCGGACCATGGTATTCCGAGGTATTTTTGCGTCCTGAATCCGATCCCGAAGTCATCTGAGCCACATCACGTCAGAAAAACGAGATTTCGAAATAAATAAATGCGGAAATGGGACTGCCCTGAGCAGCACCCAGAGCATGACTCCAAGGTTCTAAGGCCATTAGGGTCAGTGCTGGATCCACTGTCAATATGTCACAGTGAACGGATCGCCGGAATTGGATGCCTTGACAGGGAGATCGTAATCCGCGAGATACAACGATCATGGCAACATTTTATTCACTGGGGTGGTTCTGTGATAGTCCCGGTCGAGATTTAGGACTCCATTCCAATGTTTGGAAGGTATTCAAGACCTAAACAGCTACCCTCTCCAACTCAACAGGTCGCTTGAGAAATTGTCCCGGGTCCACTTCCAAAAAATGGTCATTTTAACCTCTAAATGACCTTGAAATCTCGTTTTCCTGACGTGATGGGGCTCAGATGACCTCGGGATCGGATTCAGGATGCAAAAATACCTCGGAATACCATGGTCCGGTCAAATAGTCCGGACTTTTTTTTGTAAACCTGTGTTATTTAAAATTAAAAGTTAATACTATTAAACAAACTTAATAATAAACCTCTATATATGTCTTCTTGTCCTTTAATAAATAACTTTAAAACGAATTAGCAACTAGCACTTTATTAGAGGACGAGAAAACCCTCTAGAGCCTTGTAATTCTTTTTTTAAACATGTTGACTGCCATAAAGAATTATTCAGCGTCTAATGGTATGCCGCCAACTACGAAATATCTCGTAGACGGCAGTCAAAATGTGTTAATATTATTAATTTAATATTTTATGAAATTTTATTATATTTACCACAGAATGTCGATTGTTGCCAACTTAGGATATCTGTCAGCCATCTACGCGCTATCTATATCTAGATTTCAACCACGTTTATACCAAATATTGATGTCATTTTCTAGACATATGTAGAGTGGTGGGGCTAATTGATCTAAGTGCCAAAAGCATTTTTCCCTGTTAATCTCAGGGACACATTACTTACTCGATAGCTAAGCTGCCACACTGACCAATGCCCGGGCAATCCCGGCAATTGCCCCTCCGGGCAATATTTCCATCCTGGCTGCATCGATAACGCTAGATCTGCAACTCTATGAAAGACAAGCATATGAGATAACAAAGAAATTTATTCATCTATCTTCCTCTTGCAAATAATTTCATGAAATTAGCTATTAATACTTACCTTTCTATGCAGGAAGCTGGATAATACTTATTTTCTGCTCGTAGGTCCTTATTCCAAAGATCTTGCATCGAATGTTTTAACCCATTCCGTGTAAACGTTGGTCATTCGTTTCCACGCGATTTTTAACCATTTGCGTGATGCAGTACACAAATTCGTTATGGTTATATATTTAAACAATTCGATTTTGTTTGCTGCTTTTGTGGTTTTTTTCTACAGGAATCCTTTTGAAATTTTTCGGTGCGCATTTAAGGAAGTGAGGCTGGACAAAAATAACCCACGTTTACACTCAACGTGCACTAAAAAAACGTATACACTCAACGTGCACTAAAGAAACGTTTGCACGTTAACATTAAACTCTGACGGCTTCTTAATCAAAAAATTACGCGTGAACCGAACTGATCGCCACTGATGCTAACCTCAATCTAAGGGCTCTATACGCTTCTCTAGTAGACAGCTGAGGCGACGCGCACGCCACGCCGCGGATTTTGCGAGATGTAAATGTATTTGGATTTATTTCCAACTTAGGATCTGAAGGTTTTATATAGGTTTAAAATTTAGTAAAATCTGTAGGACATTGAAGTGGTAAGTAGGCTTTGACTCGATTATACGTAGCTTGAAGGACCTCGAGGCTCACACAAATACGGATTTATATAAATAGGTTATTTAGTTTCAGTAGAGGACTTCAGTTTTAGCATAGGCTAAAAGAGGCTCAAAACGGGTTTTCTTTAGGATATAATAGGCTTTGAGTAGACTTTATTTTTCGACTCGTGATGCATGGCCAAATAGATTTATGCATATATGACCCATACTTCCTAAAATGTATCGATGTAGGTAGTGTGGCTGATGTGTGGCAAACAAAAATCTGTGTAGCTGCAGGATTGCACGACATATGTGGCAGTTATCTAGATACCTACGTACCTACAAATAACTCTCTCATTTCATGTAAATTAAACACCTTTTATTCAAAACTTAATAAATAAAATTACATACACGTTTATAAATAAATTTAAGTTCCAATTACGAATCTAATTAAATTAGGTTATATTTAACATTACATTCTGTGGTGGTCGATGTGTGTGTGTGTGTGACGTAGATAATAAATATACGAGAACTTAGATCGGAAGAATCCTGCAGGTTTCAACTATGGTAACGATTTTTCGTGTTGCTCGTAGCATCTCCTATTAGTCCCAGCTCTGCTCCTCTCTACTCAGGTCTCAGCGATCCGACGGGAATGCCGAGATCATCGCATCGCATTGCTGAGACCCGAACGTAGTGTAGTGGAGCCAGGACTAATAGGAGACGCTACGAGCAACACGAAAAATCGTTACTATGATTGAAACCTGCAGGACTCTTCCGATCTATGTAAGTCCTCGTATATTTATTCTCCGCATAATCGACCACCGTCGAATGTAACATTAAATATAGCCTAATTTAATTGTATTGGTAATTTAAATTCAAATAGATTTGTAAGCGTGTATGTAATTCTATTTATTATATAATTTTGAATAAAAGGTATCTAATTTACATCAAATGAGAGAGTTATTTGTAAGTATGGAGGTATGTAGATAACTGCAACACACATGCCGTACAATTCTGCAGCCACACATATTTTTATTTACAACACATCAGCCACACTACTTCGATATATTTCAGGAAGTGTAGGTCTCTTCTGCCACACTTCTGCCACATATCTTTTTTTTTACTCAAGAGAGCAGTATCGCTGCAGCATCCATGTCTCTGAGCTCTGGGTCGAAGGATGACAATTTTCAAGGAAGTCGTTCTAACGCGTGCGGAATTCCTCCCTCGAGAAGGCAAGGTAGAGCTAATAACCGCGCGAAGGATAAACCGTATAAAGCGTACAAAAGCGAGTAGCTGCGGGGTTGCCAGGTTCAGGGACTATTTTACGCTCACCTGCTCCATCGTATCTCATTTTTCTATAAATCGTTCGAGCTTTTTCTCACTTTGTTCTTAGAGTGCGTAACCGCGAAGAATTCGGCTATATATATATCCGTATGCACCGTCCTACATGTACACGGGAGCGTAAAGCAAGACAGCTGCTTCGCTCTCGACGTCGTTCCTACCAATTCCTGTCATTACTACACTCGTTCTCGTATCTGATACGAACGTACGTATAAAATTACTCGAGTTGCGTTCGCAAATGGCGTATGTACATATATACTGGGTGTCGTGGATCTCTGGCCAAAGCGACACGCGACAATATCCCTCATTAAAAATATGAAATCGATAAAGCGAGAATAAAAGCCTTCTAAGAATGAGAGATTTCGTTGCAGAAAGTAATTAATAGCACTAATTTGTATGCAACTGTACGCTCTGTAGGGTTACACATGTACCCCCCCCCCTTCCCTATAATATTAACATATTAATTTACGTCAAGTAGGGGAGGGAGGGGGAATGCCGGTCACCTAAGCGGAATTAGACCTAGAACAGTAAATTCTACCCCAAAGAAAACAAATAAGTGTAATAAGTCTTTAGAGTACCTATTTCCGGAAAATTTTGTTAAAATTTAGATTAAATAATTACTCTCTAAGTTATAATCAATGAAATAAAAATACAACGTCGACTGCCATTCTTCCAGCCGTGAGGGAATACCGGTAAAGCACTTCAAAATGCATTTTATTAGGAGGTTGCATTGAAAGACGCTGTTCTACTGTAGATAGCTCTATTATACTTATGTCGTTCGCAGCGATTAATACTTCTTGTATCACTTTAAATTATGGACATTTCTCATTAAGATTCAGTCATTAAACTGCTATTTTCGGTTAATATAAGTCTATGTCTATAACCAAGGAAAATGGAATGCGACAAGCTGTTTTTTCGATATGTACTTCTACACTCCTTTGATTTTTTAAAAAGTGCTGCTGCAGCTCATCAATTACTTGTGCAAACTTATGCTGAATCTGCTCCATGAAAAATAGTATATGGAGACTGGTTTCGTCGCTTCATAAGTGGAAACTGTGATAGTCATGACAAACAACGGCCAGATCAAACAAAGAAGTTCGAAGATGAACAAATGCAAACTCTATTGGAAGAGAACCCTACTTAACACTCAAAGAATTGGCTCAACAGCTTGAAGTCGATACGAATCTACAATTTCACGACGTTTACATGCCATGAGAAAGATTCAAAAAGAAGGAAAGTGGTTGCCACATGAATTGACCGAAAGTGCCATTGCTAATCATATGTATTTACTTGCCCCTTCTATAGACCTAGACGTAGGTACCTATGGTAAGGTTCACGTGGTATAAAAGTCTATCGATAAAATAACGGCTAATCACGATTACAAAATATGAGGGAATCCTGATATGTGGTCTATCCGCAAGTGCCGTCCAGAGTACGCCTTATTCAAATAAAACCCTCATGAAGAGGGGGTCTCCGTGATCAGGGATATCGGTATGCCATGTTCAAGCAAGCTTTATCTCTTCCTGATCAAGGCCATCTCAGGTATATCTTGTTCGCGGAAGCCCAACCTTACCCTGACCCCCCCCCTTGCCCTGACCTTACCCTGATCAATCCCTTACAGGAAATCAGACATGCCTGTTTCAATTTTCTATCGAAATCTTTTATAACAACGTAAATATATGCAAACCTTTTTATTATTAAAATATTATCAATTCATTTTAATTGGTACTAAATTGCAATTTTGAAGCACTATATCTGTAACAGAGAGGTAAATAGTCGTAACTCCAAGTTTACCCAATTTTGAGTTAATATCATTTTCAAACTACACTCCTTCAATTTGCTATTGTGGTAAAAAAATCGTAAGTCCGTTTTATTGGTTACTAATATTTTTAGTTTTGAAAAGGTAGTACTATCTCCATATATCAGTAGGGTAAAGAAACACTTGCTCACTACTGAAAACTTTCTTTTATGGACATACGATTGTTTACCTCTCTGCTACAGATATTCGTTTCCACTTATTAACTTTAATTATGAGAGTATAAGAATATTTTTAAAGTATATTAATGAGCTCCTCCCTCCACCATTTTCTATACATGTGTTATATGACAAGCTTAAAAACGTAGATTCAGACCACCTATAGGTACTATTTCGGTTCACTTCTGGAAACGCAGTTTTTGTTTTGCACGCTATTTGACTATCCGTATGGTGAAACTACGGTCGAAATCTCGGTACTTGATCCAACGAGCATACATTTCATCCGTTGGATCGGAGAGAACGGCGCGGCGGGGTGAAACACGAGGTTTCGCGGTTTCGGGGTTGGACGAAACGAGATTGGAAAAAAATTCTGCACTCCTCCGCGTGCCTCGATCGACCGAGCGTACGCGGCCTCACATATATTCACACGATGCATTACGTATTCGGGTAAATGACACGTGACTTGATTTACCGGCACCACCGGTACCGGAATAAAATGCGAGCGGATGGGTTCGCGCGATTTCTGCATACACTCCCTTTCGTTTCGTGTGCAAGTGTACGTGTAGGGCGCGCAACAAATACATACGCACTTATTAAACGTTATTTACTTCCGTAGTTAATTATTTTGCGGAAAGGTTTCCATATTTTCCAAAATGTTTTGGACGGTGCTAGATATGTGTAGGTTAATCCGAGAGCAAACTGTCCATCTTATGCTGTTTTGCGTATAACTTCATGTTCCATATTCTAGTGATAGGTTTGGGAACTTGAGACATAAAAATGATGATTTCTTTGAAATTGAAAGCTTTATTAAAGTAATCAGTAGGTAATCAGTCTTATAGTTTCAATGATACAGTTGTTTAAAGAAGAAAAGTACGAAATGTTCCCTTGTCACAGGGCCAACGGACACTCATAGTCACTATTCTCGGCTTCGCATTTATTGCACAAGAAATATGGATCCTCTCTCTCTCTCTCTCTCTCTCTCTCTTTCCATTTTCCTCGAACTCTATGTGGTATTATTTTAAGCAATATTGGACCCATTCTTCATATTCAATATAGGTAACACTTTCGATCAGATTCACAGAATTCATGTTCTGCTGACGTCAGAATTCTCGCTATTATGCTTTTACGCCCAGTCCCAGAAGTCCCAATAGGTACATATCTCAATAGATAGTAACATAGAATTCGCTTGCTAAAAAATATTATAAAGCCAAGGGGCAAAGTGGATATACCGGGTAAAGCGAATAATCGTATTATTAAGGTTTCTCGAGCGGTACAGGGGCTTTTTCCCTGCTAAAAGTTAGTCCACTGAAGCACAGTAACACTCTAAAGTATGTTCTTCGTGCGATGTGGCGACAACGTTATCGTACATCCAATTCAATACCGCCACAAGTGTAAATTATATAATTTTGAATAAGAAGGAAATAAAACAATGCTAGATCGGAATTCATAGGGCCATATATGCAAATATGGCATGTTTGAAAACTTAACCACTTCTGGCTGTATTTCTTTTCAAAGTCCAATATGTTGGCACTGCAATAATCGCCATAAAATAAAAAATTAAAATTTTGCAGTTATGGCGGTATTGAACTGGATGTACGGTTTGATATACAGTAGTATGTATGTATCTGTGAGTTCAAAAGTGGAGCCCAAAACATCTGGTCATGCATCTGTACGTCATGCAACGTTGCCACATTGACTTATCAAAGGTTAAATTTATAAAGAACAATTGATAAAAAAAATAACGGACTTCTTAATGAACGTGAAAATTGGTATAGATGATTTTAGTTTATTAAACTTGCTGTTCAAAAAATTTCAGAATTTTTTCACTATGTTTCTCAGAAATATCGCGGTTTGTTGGTTATAACCCATAAGAACACGTGTTATTTCGTTATTCAAAAATTTTTGCAACAAGCTTCTTAAAAGACTTGAAAATTTAACTGAATTTTTGTTCTACTTCAATCTACCGAATGCAATCATTTTCAAGCATTTCTCACTATTTTTAGTGTAACGCTTGAGAAACCTTAATTGATATAAGCTCTACTGCACGAGGCTGCCTGTTGCATCGAGACTAACCATCTCATAGCGGATGAGATTTGAGACGTTGTAGATATAGGTACAATGAGAATATCGTAACGCGTCGATTTATTGAGATTTTATCGCAGTAAGTTTATATAAAGTGTAAGTATATGATAAAATAAACAAATAATAATTAATTAAATAATTGATATTACCGAAATTTATAGTGACTTTTTGCTTAGGAGAAGTAACTAAAGAGATCCGTGTAGAAATTGCCTTAGGACTGTAATAAGGGTCCGATTATTTGGGCTTACTTATAAGTGGACCCTGATAATAAAGTGTAACGTTTGATACACGCAGCACCTTTTACGGGTAATTACTTCGACCCCGATTTGAATCCCTTAATAAGCCTTCGATTGTATGTAACTTCAAGTTTAATAATATACTGTAGGCATTTGGCCGGAGTGTGTGTGCGTGCGTGCATGCGTGCGTGCGTGGCGTGTGAGGGTGTGTGTGTGTGTCGTATGACAGTTGGTCCGTCGACCCCTGTAAAGGCACGCAGAGTCAGTCTGCCTAGCGCTGCCTTAGCCGTCGCCCAAATAAATAATTTGATCCGCGAACGGGTTTCTGAGTCGGTTATCCTGTTCCGCCATACCTGATCCCTCTCCAGCTCCCTACAATACCTTGAAATACCACGAAAGAGCTCTGCTAAGTTTTCATTAACGAAGCCTGCTTATATTTTAACAAGGCAGCCTTATCAAACTCTAATGATGTCCTTACAAGTTGGCCTTACAAGAGCTTAATAGTTTAAAAATATGGAAACCTTAAATAGCCCCGTCAAGACCCTACTAAAGTAATAATAAGGAAGCCCTTATTAGGAGAGCTCTATTTCAGCCTTATAGTGGCCTCTTCTTGACTAAGTCCATCCATATTTTCATACCCTACCGAGACTTGAACCTGCACTCTTCAGGACGGATTGCTTCGAAATTGGGAATGCTGTCGCGCCATATCAATAGTCCCACCGACTCTTGTGTAACTTTTATATGAGTTAAATAATCCACTGCGAAATATATTACCGTAGAGCGGGGCGAGTTCGACATCGCGGGGCGAGTTCGACACTTTCCGAAAAAGTGTTTGCAGTGGACGTACCGAGCAGTCGCGGTACTTTTTGACAAAGATTAATGGTTAAAGGTGTTCCATGTATATTTAGGTATCACAATTGGTAACTTACAACATGTTCCATTAACATTTTTAATTTTCCTAGCGGGTTTAAATAAGAGGTACAAAAATGTAGTTTTTAGAAAGCTTGAAACTTTCTGCTGAAACTCACAATTGTATCGGCCTATCAAATTTTTTTTATCTCTGCTCACTGGTAGAACCTTGCAGTCAACAATGACACCAAAATCTTATTTTTATTACGAACAGGCGCTGAGTGACACCGCTGAGAACAAAAGTCGGTAACTTTAGGTCTGTGGTGGGGCGAGTTCGGCAGGTACTGTAATATTGGCGGAGTGCGCGTTAACTGCTCCTTGAAGATAAGGATTGTAGTTTTACTTACTTATTTATTAAAAGATTATTTATAAATTCTTTATTTATAATGATTTATGATTAAATTTACTTACTTTAGACGTAATATATCATATTTTAGTGTCTTTATGAGGCTTTGCAACGTCAAAATATGATCGAAATCCGAGATAATAAGCTTACCTTGCCAAGGTAAAAACTGTAATATGAAATTATTACCTATTTTATTTAAATATAATTATTTAATTATTATTTTGTTTACCTACTGTACTACCACAACAAAATTAAGTGTGCCAAATGTGTTTTAAAACAAAAATGAAGTGCTGATGTGCAATAAAACAGTTTTTATTTTTTAAAATTGTTTAATTTATATTCGGAAAAAGTCGAACATTTCATTTCATATTAATTTAGTTTAATTTTCTAAAAAAAAAATTGTTTACTACAAAAATTCTAAATTTTTATGACTGAAACGTCAAGAAAGGCTAAAAGTAACGTCTGGTACAATTTTTGTCAAAAATAACCGAAGAAATCGTAATTTAAAAGGCAAAAATGGATAGGTGACGAACTCGCCCCACCTGGCGGGTAAGTTCGACAGGTCGGTTTTCTCGCTCTCAACCAAAAACAAGATGGCCGTTTTCACCCAGAACAAATATCCAGAAACGATCAGAGTGAACATACCGTTAAAATGAGTTCTTAAAAGTGACGAACTCGCCCCGCTCTACGGTACTTAAAATATAAGGACTTCAATCCTTTGCGACAAGATGAATCGTTCAATGATAATTTACGTCCATGATATATGTAATTTTTAGACAAAGCAAAAGACGTGATCCTGACGAGGACCCGATGATGTAACCCTACTGAACCTCGCGTTCAAGATAAAACGCGCGTGTGTGTAGGTATGTATGACTATGTGTGTTTATCCACTGTAGCGGTTAAACGACTGAATAGATTGAGTTCCGCCAGGGCTCAAAAAATTACATTTGGGTTACGGATGATTCATTAAGGTTTTGGCCCGACTAAAATGACGATTTCAAAATGGTGATTATGAATATGTTTAATCAATTAATTTCAAGAAAACGGTTTGGTCAGGGAGAAAATGTTAGACAAATATTGTATAGTTTTAGAATATTTACAACTTTTACCTTAAACATTTTTCAAAATTCTATACCTATAGCGGATCCAATGTGGTGGATCGAAATGCGATAATCCGTTGGATCTTCGTGAAACTTGGTATCCCAAGGTTATTTAGGTCGTTAAATGCGAAAATAAGGTCAACAATTCAAAATTCAAAATGGCGGATCTAATATGGCGGATTAAAATGCAGGAATCTATTGAATTTTTGTGAAATTTGATACCCAAAATTTATTGGTAGACGAGGATTCCTCGGAACTCTGCACTTTTCTAACTAAGTTTACAATTAGTCGTGACTAATATTGTACAAAAAAGTGAAACTTTTTTACCAATAAAATTTCCCGTCATAGGGATTGAACAATCGTCGGTCGTGCTTATGAAGCATTATGAATACCGTAGACTTTAAAAGATCCCAGGGGGTTTGGGAAGCTGAGTCCCCCAATAGGAGGTGTACGAGCGAAGCGAGACTGGGCTTGTTACAGTTCGCAATAGTATAAACCCGTGAACACCCGGCACATATTAATGGTAGGGAGATTGGTAGATTTTACCGTACAAATGGGTGTTTACACTATTATTATATAAACTATAAAAATTACGATGTGTGATCTATAAAAAACTTCAATGTTTCACCTCGAGAAGCCCTGTTACTGGGATAACTGTACAAATTCATTGGTTTTCTCATGATTTTTTACTCATCCTTTTGCTCTGTATAGCATCATCTTTTTATTATCTTCCTCCACAATGTGTCGAAAATGCATACCAATACATTACTGAACTCACTACATTTTGATAGTAATTTTACTAAACATTCGCATAATAAATTTACGAAACATTTGTAGGAAGCTTTATGCATGTACGAGATGTAGCAATTTTATGAAACATTCGTGAAGTAATTATACTACACTAGAGAGAGTTAATAAATTTACTGCACAAGTGGAGTAATAGAGGAGGATCATTTTTGGGTGTTTCTGCACCCCTTTTCCACAGGACGAAACCCATCTTAAATTAAAGCTCATGACCAACTAATAAAATGTTTATACGATCTTTTTTGCAGAATGTGTCGGAACCGAGATATAGGTTCTAATGTATCCAGTGTAAATGATTGCTTTTTAAGTAGCATTGGAATTTTTAAAAGGTATCATAGTTCAGAATGGATTCGGGATGGCATCAACACATAACCCAGACCTAGCTAGAATGATATCGAGTAACGGGATCTGTTGTTCCTTCCTCCGACATGAGAGAATTTACGAGTAGTATATTCTAGCTACTTCTCATTTCCATTGCTATCAGGCAAGATTTGCAAACGATAGCATTAGTCAGCTATTAGATTAAGCAAGCCAGTTTATATCATGTAGAACATGTAAAGCTGGTTGATCGTGCAAGCTTCAGATATGTATTATATATTTACGGAACAAATTCCGCTCGCTAAGTACGACATGATAGGTATGAACTGCAAACTCCTTCCTCTCTTAGGATACAGTCACGTCATCTGGAAAACAGAAAATACTTTGTCTACATTCTGTTAGACGATGATCAACAAGCCCAGGATACCATAATTGGTTACTGCTGTCAATGCAAAAATGGTCTGCAAACAATAAGTTGCTGTGCCCATGTAACGACAGTTTTATGGTGTCTAGGGTACGCTAGTCATTTTTTAAACATTTATCTACCAGCAAACTTCCTGGATGATGTAACTATATCTGTAAAAAGCAGTGATAGCATTGAAAGCAGTGAAAGTAGTGAATCGGAGTAAAACCTATATCACACCCTTAAATGACACATGAAACAAATCTATAACTTTGCACATTTAATATACCCCTAACAAGCAACAAAATGACACAAATCTCATCGAGTGGAAAAGGGGCCCAGAATAGTCCTACTCCTTTACTGCACAATTGTTTCGTAAAATTGCTACACCGCATATATATATATATATATATATATATATATATATATATACATAAAGCTTCCTACGAATATTTAGTAAATATACAAATAAATATTTAACAGTGTACCATTCACTATCTATGGCCGCACTCACCTGCATATCTACATACATACCAAGTAAGGATATCTTCAATATCCATGCTGTTAAACAATTAAAATTCTTTAACAACAATTTTTGGCACCAATAACGTGAACAAGTGTTAGTTACAGTGGATAATATTTATAATAAATATAAACAGTTAGAATTAGCAATATAATTGATAACAACATAGCCAAAGAAGAAAATTCAAAATTTATTCCAAAAGGTGATAAATTTGGCATGAAATAACACTATATTCTTTAATCGTGGCACATGGAGGACACCACCAGTGAAGGAGTCCGTAAACAAACCAGATACGATTTTGAATTGTCTGTTAGATAGCATTGCAGTATATAGAACCGCACCGGTGGCGGTGCGACCTAGTTTAAACCGACAGACCTCGCAGTCAGAGAGCTTCGTGAACGCGGAATGCCGGAAGTGGTTGGGTAAACACTAAGAGATCTTCGCTCGAGCATTTTTAACGAAAAGTTAAAGTTACTCCACTTCGCGCGTTTTTCATTTCATGTCATTTCGACATGATTGAAATCGACATCTTCGAACGGTCAACACACTTTTTTTTTTGTAAATCAACATACGCGCTTCGAGCATTGACGCGTTTACTCGTTTGGGTATTGTTCGACCCGACTTGTCTACGAAACTTCGCAGGATTATACTATATATATGCGTAATAATACCGGAAGTGATTAGGTATTCTTCCGCTCGAACAGTTTGAATGAAAAGTTCATTTCTTTCCGTGCGTCTTCCGCTGCGTTCGAAACCGATGCCTTCGACCGATCGACATATGCTCTTTATCAACGCATGGACGCACGCACGCATGCACGCAGACATACAAACGTTGAGCACGGAGCGTTTATTCATTTAGGCAGTTTTTCGCGAGCGGGGGTTTGAAAAGAAACCGCATCGTTTACAGCCACGCCACGCTTCTCTTTCTCTCCTCCTTTTGCAGACCTGCTCTCTTTCTCACCTTCTCACATGCCCCTTTCTCTCTCTCTTTCTCGCTCTTTCTATTTAAAGGAATCGATATTGCCTGCCAAAGTAGTTAAGCCAGTTGCTATTTAATCGGCGCGAATTCTCGTTTCGAAAGAGAAAATAACGAATGAGAGAGAGCATATTATATAGAACAGGTGCAAGAAACGGAGAATCGAGCGAAACCACATGTGCATGGAAATTCGGTATATAGTGCGGTTTTATTTAGTTCCCGCATTTTCTTTCTGTCCTCGCGTCACAGGAGGATGAAGCATCTTGCGGATATTATTCTGCGTATATAAAAGAATCGGAGCGAAAAGGGTCGGGATAGGTACCTACGCGGAAGGATGCAACGTGGGACTGTCGACATATACGTGTACGAGCATAAAGGGATGCATAAAAGGAACGTAGAGAAGGAAAGGGAGAAATAAAAGGTAAGGGCTTTGATAAAGGCGCAGGGAAGAGGACGTGAAACGCTGCTGCGTAAGACCGACCGCGGAAGCCAGAGATAGTGAGATAGAAGAAACTCTTCTTAAGAGGAATAGACAAATGCACTCTAGTTGTTTTTCCCGGATCCTTTTGGTCTTTATCGAATCTTCTCCGAGGCCCATCTCTCCGCCGTTCAAGAGAGTCTCACGATTATACTCTTCCACCATGGCTGCGCGTTCGATAAGACGGTAAATATCTGTTTCGACATAAAACTGAGCAATCCCTCAAGTTCTATACTTATTACAGAATGCCGAATGAAAAGCGTCCGAGACGAGAGACGCCACCGTGGTGATGTCTTATTCCCGAGAAGCATCGGAAGTTTCTTGAAGGCCATAAACGATGCTCGAAGTATAACGAAAACTTCTTCGCGTGATTTAATCAAGGTCGGTCTGTGACGATCGACCGGCGATGACAGAAACGTAGTAGTACTTGATGACGTTGAACGTCTTCTTCGATTTCGGCACCAACAAGAGACAAAAACAAGGGAGAAAACAAGGTGGGGGACAAAACTGATTTTTTCGTGGTTGAAAGCCAATACATCAAATGTTACAATGGAATAGTCAATGGTTTCTAGTTGATACATTTTTGTGAGTGAGGCTAAATATGTCAAAAACCTGTCGAAGTTCCCCCGGTTTATGGTATGTAACTAAAGAGAGAGGGAGAGGGGAGGAAGGCGTAAGAAAGGGAAGAGCCGAGAGAGGAGGAGAAAGAGAGAGAGAGAGAGAGAGAGATTGATTGATTGATATTTTTATTTATGATCCACAGTTGGACCAAATATACATGCAGCGAACTGCAGGAACAAGCGGAAAATAACAATCATTAGCATAGTAAATAAACATAGGTAAATTTAATAGACATAAGCAAGTAAATAACTTAAGATTTAGCAGTGGGAGAGTAGCAGTGGAAGATTTGCTCTCTAAAACACAATATATTGCAGACCTGTCATCCCGCGACAACACTAGAGATGGCATAAATAACAGATGTATAGGGGGGAAAAAATGAGAGATGAATGAATGGGTGACATTAATTAGTTGACGAGACCGTAGTTAGTGATCTTTCCTGTTCAACGAAGTAGGCTTTTAAGTTCGTCTTGAAACAACTACGAGATGATGAAGCTTTTATCTCAGCCGGAAGAGAGTTCCAAATGGATGGTCCGGAAACTGCAAATGCGTACTTGTATGCATCAGTGCGATAATTAGGAACAAGCAGTTGTTGGCTATGGAGACTTCTCAGGGGCCGTGGCGTGCTACGAGAAATAAGTAACTCTGCAAGGAAAGATGGGCAGTTCTCGCGCAGAGCTGTGTAAATCAGACAAGCCACTGCATGTTTCCTGGCATCGTTGACAGTGAGCCATCCCAATTCACGCCTATAAGGGGTGATAGACGCGTCACGTGGGAGATTAAAAATGTGCCTGATACCTCTGTTTATCAGCCTCTGCAGCTTCAGGTCACCGACTGCCCCCGCACCAAGAAGGACAGCAGAGCAGTAGTCAATGTGCGGAAGCACTAGTGCAGAAACTAGGCATTTGCGCAGGCCACTGTCAGTGTACTCTCGCATCTGTTGGAGTTTGTAGATAACTCCATTCACCTTTGACGTGACACTAGCGATATGCTGGTGGAACGTCAACTTCGAGTCCAGTGTAACTCCCAGGTTTTTAACAGATTTGACGAACGGAATTTTATTAGAGTAAAAGCCAAGTGTGGGAAGATCCGAAAAGTTGATTTGGTTTACCAAGCGGTTATTGCCAAGAATGATTGCCTTAGTCTTATGGGGGTTTAGACGAAGTCGATTTCGCCGGGCCCAGTCTTCAATACCTGCAATGTCATTGTTAAGGCCTTGGATACTATTGGGCAAGTTCGAAAGTGGACATGTAGTATAAATTTGGAGGTCGTCGGCAAATAAGAGCCGCTTGGCAAATCCTATCGATGTCCCAATATCATTTATGAACAATGAGAAGAGTAAGGGCCCCAAAACGGAACCTTGTGGGACTCCGGTATTAGTGCTAATCCAGCTGGTGCAGGACCCGCCATCGAGCTTGACTGCCTGTTGCCTATTACAGAGATACGAAGCGAACCATTTAATTGTCACCTCAGAGAATCCTATCTTTCGAAGTTTGCGAAGAAGAATGTCATGTGGGACCAAGTCAAATGCCTTCGAAAAGTCGAAGAGGACCAAGACAGTAACTTGACGGCTTTCCATTCCTCGCCTAACATCATTGAGAAGTTTAGTCAGCGCAGTTGCTGTACTGTGGCAAGGTCGAAAACCACATTGCCACGGGTCCAGGACCGAAAAGCGCTTAATGTACAGAGCGACCTGATCATAGATGAGACGTTCCAGGATCTTACTCAAGATGGGTAACAGTGAGATCGGTCGATAGTCACTGGCTGATGTAGGGGTGGCAATCTTATTAATTGGCACAATTACGGCTTTTTTCCAAGCTGTTGGGAACCAACCGTTGACTATAGAGCGATTAAAAATTAAAACTAGGAAGCCCATCACCGTAGTCAGGACAGGCACAAGCATCCGTAGGCTAAGGCCGTCGGCTCCAGTGGCATTCGATTTAGCCGCATGCACTGCTTCCTCGATGCTAGTAGCTAAGATAGGGTTGAAAAAGAATTCCGGCCTGTCAGGAAGCAGCACATTGTCGTCAGCCTCAGTAGGATCAGGTGGAAAATCATTTATTGATACCTGGGCGAGAGCCGCATTGAGTTCTTCAGCCGGGATGGCCAATGGGGGTTTGCACGAGGCATTAATCAGGCCTAAATTGCGCAGTTCAGCCCACATACTAGTAGGAGACAGTCCAGCAAGTCTAGCACGATAGTACTCAACTCTGGCTTGTATCAGTTGTGCACGTAGATTATCACGAGCTGACCTGTATTCTTGGAGTTCATGCTGTCGCCTGTTCCGTTGGTAGCGCCTATAGATAGTATGTAGTCTCCGTTGGGCTCTGCGAAATGTAGACGTAACCCAGGGAGCATGCTTCAGTGAATTGACACTGATGGATGTAACGGGTGCAATGGAGTCGAGTGCGGCAAAGAATTTTAGGTAGAAATTTTCCAGAGCTGAGTCAATAGCGAGGTCTCGTTCAGCAAGTTCCGTCCAGTTGATTCCGTTGAATAGGCTCTGAGCTTCGGCTTCAGAAAGCTTGCCAAGACGACGTGTATTGATAACCTTGGGTATAGGGCGGACACCTTGGACCACAAGTTCAGCATAGATCAAATGATGACCAGCCCCTATCGGGGTCTCTGATTTGCCCCAAGAACAGACTTGATCAGATTCATCTACTATGAAGAGGTCGAGCCAAGTTTCAGAATAAGCAGATACGTGGGTGGCACCATGATTGACTAGCTTAAGCGATAGATCACTCATAAGCGTCCTAATGTAGCCGGCATCAGAGCTAGAGCCAAGTTGATCGGCATTAAAGTCGCCCAAGATTATCTTATGCGTATAATCACCCATGGCAGATGCGATTCTCAATCCGAGGTCATCCGGGGTCGTGAAAGCAACGTGAGGAGGACGATAGATGATAGCTACAAAGATTGGCGGGACACTTACTTTTTTAAGTTCGCACATGAGGTACTCCATCTGCCCAGGCCTATCAACCGTCTCCGATCTACTGATGACTGTCACGGAAAACGATTCGTGCACATAAAGGGCCACCCCCCCACCATGCACATTCCTATCGCTCCGCAAAACCGTGAATCCTGCCAGGTTGATAACAGAATCAGTTATTTGTGGAGAAAGCCACGTCTCAGTGACTCCTATGACTTGATACGGTAAACTTGTGTCAAGATGATTTTTGAGTTGGTCCATGTGTGAGCGGAGGGAGTTTGCGTTGAGGCAGCAGCCGCGGAAGATATTATTAGTTATATGATCGCATTGAGAATTTTGTGCGGGGTGAGCAGGTCGAGAACGTTATTGAGGCTGGCCGGCATAGAGCTGCGCAATCCTGGGTATATCAGCACTGGAGTTGACGATTTGCACCAGCCCACCGTCAGAAGCTTTGGCGAAGACAGTTGAATTTCTGCACCATACGTACTTGAAACCCGCAGCTTTCAGGCCGACTTTGGCTTCGTTTAATAGTTTGACCACATTTGATGGTAGTAATTCATTTACATTGATGAATGGATTTCCAGGTTGATTGATAGCTGGATCGTCGTTGGTTAACAAACTTTTGTCAAGCTGCTCATATCTGAGTGGACCAAAGGTGCGCTTGGCCCTCAGAAAGCGGTATGTAATGGAGGAATCATTAAGTATCACAGCGAAGGATGTCTTTAGGGACTGCTGGGATAGTACTGCGTCCCTTTTCCTGAGCAATCTTGCGCTTAGTAAACTCTCAGGACAAATATCAACTTTTAGTGCCTTCGCAATGGCCAGGGTTAACTGAAGTAGAATTCCCTCGCTAACTTGTCCAAAGAACAGGCCAGATATCGACAAACCATTTCCGCTCGGTTGATTCGATAGTCCCCTCTGCATGGACAGAGCATTCGCATTCGCTGCCGATTGAAGCCTAGCGAGACTATTAGCACTAGCCGTACTTGAGCCTTCCACCGCCGACAGTTCATCCATGCGAGTCTCAAGCTCGTGAAGTGATTTTTTGATGTCCGTATTTTCGAGCGCTAGCTGTTCAGTTCTATTCAGAAGCAAGCCATTAGTAGCCGAAAGTTGGGCCGTGGTATTTTTTAGAGTCGCTACATCAGTGCTAACAGTATTCACTGCAGCCCGAATCAGTGGCAACTCGGTCAGGGTACCGGAGATCGTTCTGAGTTCGACCATGAGTGACTCCAACGTGACCGACTCCGTGGTGGCTGCCTCTGGTATGGGTTTGGTGTGCCGGGTGACCCTCTTAGTAAGTTTAACTGCACCAGAGTTATCATCATCAGGCTTATCCCGTTTCCTGCTAGTGCTGGATGCATGAGACGAGCCTGAGGCATCGGAGCCAACAGGTGATACAGGTCGTCGAGCATCTGGGGTGTCAGACATGGCTAATTCGTTGGATTACAGCACTCAACTTTTCTTGAATTTATACTGGTATTACCCCTGGAGCGGCCGCCTTGAACAGTTTACGCACTATCACCAGTGGGTGGCGCCAGATGCGAGATAAGAGGGCAGGCCCCGGACCAGTCACAGCTGTTCGAGGTTGAGTGCGCAGCCACCAGGCGGCTGCAGTCCCGAGTCCTCACTCAGCCAAACCGAGAGCGATGGCAGCACAGCGCATGCGCAGCAGACCAAAAGGCGACACTTTCACTAACCTCAATGTCGAGGATCCAGTTGTTAGAAAGCCAATTAATTATCCGGACAGGCTCACACCGAGAAACCGACCAGACCGAAGGCAAGCCCGTAAAAAGCACACGCAGCGCCCGCAAGCGAAGAACACCCGAGAAACGATGCACAGGCAGAAAATCGCAAAAAGAACAGAGCAACAGCAATAGCAACACAATACACAGAGAGAGAGAGAGAGAGAGAGAGAGAGAGAGAGGAGGAGAAAGAGAGAGAGAGAGAGAGAGAGAGAGAGAGAGAGAGAGAGAGAGAGAGAGAGAGAGAGAGAGAGAGAGAGAGAGAGAGAGAGAGAGAGAGAGAGGGGGGGGGGGGTTGGAGGAGGGAGAGTGAGAGATATAAGGAGACATGCACGTAAGGAAGGAAGGAATAAGGGAAAACGGAAGAAGAGAGGTTTCGTATCAAGATGGAGTTGTCTAAGCCAGGAGAGGGAGAGTAGAATTCGTCCCTCTCTTTCGTCCCGCCTTAACGCAGCTGCTGTACTTTTAATATTGTTCTAGTTGAATTAAAATATGAGACCGGCATCAGCCTCTTTCTTGTTTATAGTTATGTTCGATCGGAATGCGGCGGCTTCTCTATAAAGTGACCGAAGCAACGGTTAGATGATCCACCAAATTGTTGTTCGTAAAAGGCAAATAATGTCGTTGCGTTTCCGTCGTTCGTTAAACGGATCCTTGACGAGAGTGACGTTTTAACGGCCCTTGACAATTTCGTTTAAATATTCAAATGACTTCCAGCGAATGCCGTGGCTATCTGTCTGAAGTTACTAGTGAATTAAAAAAGTACCCCTTATTTCCTCGATTCGTAGTTATCGAACGTCACTCATAGGTATAGTGTTGGGTTATTATTTTTATCCACAGTGGAACGATAATGCCAGGATAATATGTTTCAATTTGGTTTCTCTTTTTATTGTACGATCAATTATTTATCTTGAGTACAATAATTGTTATATAAAAGGATGTTTGGTTGAATCAATGAGAAACATAAACGAAAAAGCTGGCGCTTCCAGACTACAACTGTAATTAAAATTATCTCGTTAACCTTATATAACTTTTCAATGTTCAACATTAATATACTCTAATTGTTACCTGATGATTTTCTTTCTTTTTAATTAAAAAAAAATGCACTAATAATGTTGAATGCGACATTCTCGCGTCTTTTCTCACATATACATACATACGCCATAATACACATATATGTGCGCATGCGCATAGCGATCTTGCGTTGGAAACTGTTTAATTCAAATTCTCCAACGTACATACATATACGTATATACGAGGTCTGTCTAAAAAATATCCGACCTTTGGCTGGGAAAAATATATTGTTTACGTGACGGGATTGGGACTTTAATCCCCTTCAAAGTAGGCCACTTGCACCTTCACACACTTAGCCCACCGTTCCTTCTACTGCCGAAAACACTTCTGAAAGCCTTTTTTTGGAATGATTTTCAACTCCACCATCGGGTTCTGCATTAAGATTGTACAGGGCTTGCTGGATACTACCAACACTGAACCTGAGTTTCTGAACACCGTTATAACTGGAGATGAGTCATGGGAAGTATCCCGAGTCCCCAAGGCCGAAAAAAGCGCGACAGGTGAGAAGCAAAATCAAGGTGATGCTAACAGTGTTCTTTGATATCCGAGGAACAGTCGTTTGCCAACCTCCCTACTCTCCAGACATGGCTCCTTGCGACTTCTGGTTGTTTCCAAAATTGAAGACGCCATTGAAAGGATCTCGTTTTCAGAGTAGAAAAAAGATAATGTAGAACGCGACGGCGGAGTTGAACACCATTCCAAAAGAAGCCTTCTAGAAATGTTTTCGGCAGTGGAAGGAATGGTGGGCTAAGTGTGTGGAGGCGCAAGGGGCATACTTTGAAGGGGATTAAAGTCCTAATCCCGTCACGTAAATAATATATTTTTCCCAGCTAAAGGTCGCATATTTTTAAGACAGACCTCGTATACATTCTAAGTATAATATAGTATTCTTTCTTCGGCAAACACGTGCCGTTCCATCGACTCGTTCCACGCGACTCCTGTTCGATGGAGTACCGGCTATCCGCCGGATTTCCGGTTTGGATTTGTTTGCCCGCAAAGTTTCACCGCACTACATCAACCGAGTTGCTGCTGCAATTCAGCTGTTACGAAACCCTTCGTCTGCAAGTTCGTAGACGCGATTCTGCAGGAACATCGCGTTTGCACTTCCCGAAATCATTGTACGATCGCGAGCGCGTACGGCTTCGAACGTTGGGGAGAAATATCGCTTTGCGTATTGCATCCGACTAACAACAGACAAACTCTTTAGGCCCATTTCTCCTTCCTTCATTTCTTCTTTCTTCGCTACCTTAACCCGCGACTACCACGCGACTATCAATTTGAGCGTTTAAAAGCAAAACTCATGTCATCCAATTTCTAAAAATCGTAGGTATTATAAAATACGATACACTTACAGCCCGTTCACACGATACGGTTTTTTCCCGTTTCGGTAATTTTACCGAATCCGTTTTTTTACCGTGTGCTGCAGTGGCGCATACATTTAAATGGGCGCGTTTTCACACGGTACGTCTTCGAAACTCATACGGCAATTTGACCGATTCGGTCGCGACTGACGTTCGGTTTTGTCACCGAAAACCGAATGGCCGGATTCGGTAAAATAACCGAATCGGTCGCTAGTGGCAATGTGGTTTGCATGGAAGTGTTCAGACGGGATAGTTTTCGTGCGATACGGCTCGTGCATGGCCGGGTGATGGCGCGAGAGCCCGAAACGGGTCGTGTTCACACGATACGGTTTTTTCCCGTTTCGGTAAATTCACCGAATCGGTTTTTTACCGTGTGCTGCAGTGGCGCATACATTTAAATGGCCGCGTTTTCACACGGTACGTCTTCGAATCATACGGCAATTTCACCGATTCGGTCGCGACTGACATTCGGTCTTGTCACTGAAAACCGAATGGCCCGATTCGGGAAAATAATCAAATCGGTTGCTAGTGGCAATGTTTATGCATCGAAGTGTTCAGACAGGATAGTTTTCGTACTGATAGGGCTCGTGCATGGCCGGGTGATGGCGCGACAATAAACAATGATTTTAACCCTTTTAGTGCCGGACGACGATATATCGTCGTTCTCTGCACTTGTGAAAAGTGCCAGCGACGATATATCGTTGCGTATGCGATGGCGCCATGTTCTTCGCATTGCAAGAAAGCTCTATCTGAAAATAAATTTATAAAACGTTATAAACGATCTAATAACATTGCAAAGGAATGTAAAAAAATGTTACGTGGAAGTCACGTGGGTGTATTCGGTTACAGACAATTATTAAAAAATTTTTAAAAAAAGTCATGTGGGTGTATTCGGTTACAGACACTTATTAAAAAATTTAAAAAACAATGCTGCGTGGAAGTCGTGTGGGTGTATTCGGCTACAGACACACAATTATTAAAAAAATGATCGTCTTTTTCTAATAACTTCATTTAACCGAATATACCCACATCACTTCCACGCAACATTGTTCTGCCAGATGTTAACACATCAATTAGATATTTCTTCCTTCGAACCATGTGAAACAGTATGTGATTGCAAGGAAGAGATATCTAATTGATGTGTTAATATCTGGCAGAACAATGTTCCGTGGAAGTGATGTGGGTATATTCGGTTAAATGAAGTTATTAGAAAAAGGCGATCATTTTTTTAATAATTGTGTGTGTGTCTGTAACCGAATACGTGTGTTTTTGAAAAGAATGACACACGCTTGTTTTTGAACGAATTTCAAAATCTATGGTTTTTAGACATTAGTCGCATATTGCCATTGTAGAATATATAACATAATATTCTGCTGTGAAAAATTACGTTAGTTAGGTGGCGTCCATTTTTGTCGAGACATTCTTGTGGATGGATGGCAAAATCATCCGTACTCGTTTCGAGCATGGCACGAAGAATCGTTTCAATTTCGCGCGTTATGGTTTCGGAAAGATCCTCAAGAGTTCGCGGTTTGTCTATGTAAATTTTCGATTTTAAGTAGCCCCATAAAAAGTAGTCACAAGGTGACAGGTCTGGTGACCGAGGAGGACATTCCAAATCCCCATGCAATGAAATCAGGCGTCCAGGAAAATGTTCCCATAAAAGGTTCATTGTTGCCCTCGACGTATCGCAAGTCGCCCCATCTTGTTGAAACCAAACTGTGTTAAGGTTAATACGTCGTCTTCTTAGTTCTAGCAGGAAATAATCACGAAACATGGTGGGATAGCCATTTGTGTTAATAGATACAGTTCGTCTATTTTTACAAAAAAAATACTGCCCAATGATGCAAGTTCGAGATACGCCACACCAAACAGTTACTCTCTCGGAGTGCAGAGGTTGTTCATGCTGTTCTTGCGGGTTTTCGAATGCCCAGTATCGAAAATTTTGTTTGTTTACCATCCCCGAAAAATGAAAATGGGCCTCGTCACTCATGAACAAAACGTTGTTTTCGGTCAACAATTCCAACATCCTTTCTGCGAACCTATGTCGTCTCACAAAGTCATGTTGATGCAACTTTTGGACGATCATAATTTTACATGGATGGAAGTGAAAGTCTAAATGTAAAATTCTGCGAAGTGACCTGTCTGATATTCTGAGAGCGCGAGCATGACGTACCGCTGAACGACGAGGGCTGTTTTCTACTGCTTGTCGCATCTTTTCAATGTTTTCCGGAGCTCGTACAGTTCGATCTCCTCCCCGTGCAGTCCCAGGTCTTAAGGATCCTGTTGTTTGAAATTTGTTTACCCACTTCATAATGGTATCCCGTTTTGGAACGCGACCCTGCTGACCAACATTAAAATGGTTCCGAAAGCGTCGCAGTGTGAGCACCACAGGACGACCAGTTTCAATGAAAGTGTTGTAAATAAACACACGATGTACCACAGACCACAGATCGATATCTAAACTCAAATAGTTCCTGTCACCTCCGGTCTCATGGTCATTAGTTGTTCGTATCAAGTTCGTACGTGCAAAATGGATGAGCAAAAATGTAGTGAAATATGAGTGAAGAAGTGGAAGGAATTGTTGCTTAGTGATAAACAGTACGGTATCCACAGAAGGGCAATATTTCATGTGAAGAAAAATTCAGAGAAGTTGAAAAGCTTCGCTGAAACATCGAATCCCGTTATGAATAAAGGCTCCCCCAAACCAGCACGAATTATTCGCAGCGGATTCGTGACGGAAAGTTCGTAGCGAAATTCGTGGCAGAATCCGTAGGGAACCTCACATCAAAGCGAATATATTCGCATCATATGCGTCATATTTTCAGTATCGAAAAGGTTGAATGTTATTGCTGAAAACAAAAAACATACAAAATGTTTCAACCGTCAAGCTATATATTTTTATTTTCTCGCATTTCATTCTTTTTGGATATAAAAGTTATAATTGGGCTCAAGATCCCCGAGGTATTTCACTGTTATCATATTGTTCGTACTGTAATATGAACACGGTTTCATAAGGGTATGTATACATATATGTGTATATAAAGTCGATCTTCATACTATATAACATATACGTTTTTTGAACGCAGTCTCTCGAAATAACATGTTTATAGAAACAAAGTGTTTATATAGCTTTTAGAGAAAAGCTGAAAGAAATTGCTAACCTAGAATGAAAATTTAAAGATACAATGAACCTTCATTGATTAAACCGCATAAAATATATAATATTTATATTTATGTACATCACCAATTACCATGGAACGTAAGGGACAATCATACGATTCTCATAAAATCATTCTCCTCAATTTTTATAAATATTATAAACCTAAGGCAACGATATCGACGTATGTCGAAATCCTCGGCGGTAATGGGGGGGACTAAAACAATCTATGAAAAGTATTCCATGTTAAAGTACGAACGAAATGCAAATAGGGCCACGCTATACGTCGCAAACGTTTGGCAACACTGTTTGGATACCATCTGGGTGGAGGAGAAATGTGGGGAGGGGTGAAGGGGGAAGGTGGAAAGCTGCAGTCGGGGGTTGGGCAGAGGGGCAGGCAACGTTGGGTCGTTGTACCGCGTCCCGTCCGTCAACACCTTGCCGCCCCCGGCCAGGCGAAACTATAAAACACACGTGACACCCCTCACACCGCCGGCCATCACCTCCCTACCACGCAGTACTGCTATTAGGTTTGTTCCAACCTCCTGTTACCAACAGATTTCCAACAGTTTCCAAATCGTTCTCAACGCGCATGTCTGTAAGATAGTAATTTTCTGATCAATCCTATGTCTGTGGTTGGAACAACTGATAAATTTAAAGCCTTACCTTTTAACCTAACCTTATTTAAAATAACAAATACTAATACTGTCACCAAACGGATTTTCGTGTTTTATCATTTGTTCAAATTTGCTTAAAATGGAACAAGAAGGTAAGAAACACCTCAATAAGTAAGTAATTTAATTATGTTTGTACTTTTTTTAAAGGTTAAAGGTAAATAATAGAATCTCCAGTTGTGTACATATTTATAAAATTATATATATATTGCAGGCAAATAGTAACTAGAGGCAAACAGCTTTTGCTTCGCTCCGTCGATTCTAGCCTAACCTAACCTATTTATTAATTCATTATTTATTAATTTATTCATATTTCAATGCGTTAGACTGGGTTAGGTTAAGTTAGAATCGGCAGAGCGAGCGAAGCCACAAAAGCTATTTGCCTAAAAAGTTACTATTTGCCTGCGATATATACAAAACTGGGGATGGCATTGTTTAACTTTGAGCTACCAACATAATTAAATCTATAGTAAATATAGTAAGCAGTACCTACTAAATACGATAAAGATCCTAGACAAAAACAGTACCTATTACCTTTTTCTTTAAAAATAATCTTATTTTAGGTTTTCTTCACGAGTTCCTTATTCTTCCTGGCCCAGCAAAATTATGCAATCCTCTGATCGACATAGAAAGTAGTCAAGTACCATTGAAACAACTTCAGAATATGCCGGAAGAAAAAATGGAATTTGTTGCTAATTGGACGAGTAACCAGACAAAAGTGTTGCTAGATCTGTATAAAAAATACCGTTCAAAAGTGGGAACTTTTGAAATTAAAAATTTAAAAAAGTTATGGGAAGTTATAGCTTCAAAAATTAATGCGATTTTAAAAACCAATTTCAATGCAAGTCATGTTGAAAATAGGTGGAGGGTGGTTGAACGATCATACAAAAAATGTGTCGATAACCAGAACAAAACAGGAAGGGACAAGAAATATTTTGAATATCAAAAAGAAATGGATGAAATATTTAGAGGAAAAAAAAAAGTGAAACCTTATGTTCTGTTGTCAACCGATACTATAGAACATTTAGCGGAAGAAACAGAATCAGCCGATACAGAGTCCGTACCATCTACTCCAGCCAATACAGAGTCCATACCATCTACCTCGCTATCTTCAACCGTTGCTCAGGGTCCTTCAACCTCAGGAAGGAATTTCTCCTTAAAAAGGAAAAGGATAACGCCCAGCAGAAATAATACAATAGAACAACTAAGAAGGGACAGAAATGAGTGCCATATATAGAGAGAGAATAGCCATAGAAAGAGAAAAATTAGAAGTTCAGAAACAGAAAGTAATCGTAATGCAGGAAAGAAATGAACTCCTAAAAGAAAGGAATGAACTCTTAAAAAATAAAACCTGTTCTGTTTGTAAATCTGACTTCTTATGAAACAAATTTCAATGATTTTTTGTGATGCAAAGAACTGATTTTATTTCAACATTCATTTGTTTTCCTTAATATGTATATTTGAAATAAAGCTAGTAAAATGGTAAAGTTTGTTATTTTTTAAATATGTATATCCAAATTCTTTGATTTTATTTAAAAAATCGATACCTGACTAAATATGCAAATATATAATTATTAGCTACATGTAGTTATGTGCAGATAGAGTTAAGTTTTTAGATAACAGTGGGTTGTGAGTAAAAATCAGCAACAGATCAAAAATAAGAAACTTTTTATTTACTTTTAAATTTACAACTTCAAATTTTTGCTTTCTAAATATACAGTGTCTTCGGTTGTATACAGTGTAATCCATTCCAAACCGAGCCACTCCATAAAATTTATGTTGAGAACGATTTGGAAAAACTTAATTGAATTTCATTTTGAACATATACAGGGGATTCCTTAATGTCATGCCAATACTGAAGGAGCTATTGCTTTGGCTTTTGTATGATTAAAAGTTCGTATAAACATGTGCCCTAAGTTGTTTAGTTTTGAGATACAGGATTTTAAACGTTTAAAAGTTAAAAAACCAATTGTACCACGAAAACGAAACAACTTAGAACACATGTCTACATGAACTTTTAGTCACACGATAAACCAAGGAATTAGCTTCTACCGTAAATGACTCGAGTACCGACCAAGCCTGGCCGAAGGTAAATTTCAAGATCCCTGCAGCTGGCCAGTACAGAGCGGGATATCCTGTATTCACAGTGGTAAATTGTTTGCTACCCGATTCCTAATAGCACAAGCTTCCATATCTTCTTCGTTCTCATCATTTTGTTCATCAATTATTGATACATTATTTTCATCGACTTCCGCTAGTTCATTATCCACAACGAAATTATCATCTAATGCAATGTTATGGAGGACACACGCTGCTCTGATAAAATGACAAATCAATCTAATTTTCCTGATTTTTACATGATACAACTGTCGAAACTTCTGTTTCAACAAGCCGAAGCAGTGTTCTATAACATAGCGGTTTTTTGATAGTTTTACGTTATAATTTTGCTGTCGTCTAGTTAAATTGCCCCTGTCCTTGTAAGGAGTTAATAAATTAGGTAGCAAAGGGTAACCACTATCTCACAAAAGATAATATCTTCCACATTTTTCTTCCAAGTTGTTTTTCAGTGGAGAGTTTCTAAACACACTGCTATCGTGTACAGAACCAGGATGTCCAATAAAAACGTCTATTATTTTCCTTCTATGGACACAGACTGTTTGCATCTGAAAAAGAATTATTTATTAGGTTGTAGTATGGAAATAATGGGGTGTAAATTGTTTATCCCCCCACAAAAACAGATTCTCTGTAAAAAAAGGCGGCATGTTCATTCAGTGCCAACAAAAATTGGTACGTAAAATACTCTCCAAAAAAGAGTTGAAATCAATTAAGATCGCCATGTTCAAGAGTTATATGTAAAAAGTAAAAGGCATCATTTGAAAGGGAAATTATTGTAAATCAAGTGACTACAAAATTCGACTAAAAAAATTTATAAAAAAATTTTAATAAAAAAGAACTTGCCGCGTTTAAGTTTTCATATTTTGTCCACTATACCGAATAATTGGTAGTGCTTGGACGGTGTTAGAGTGATTCATAAATTGCACTGCCGAAGTCAAATTCAGAGAAATTCAGAAGGCCGCCGCCTGATCGGTTTCTCGTACGACATTCGGTATACTGGTGGTATCATATAAGTGTATGAATTTATTTAAAATCATAAGTGCATAAACATCGAGTATAATTCTGTGTCTGAATTTTTTATTTTGAAAGGAAAAAACGCGGCAAGTTCTTTTTTATTAAAATTTTTTAATAAATTTTTTTAGTCGAATTTTGTAGTCACTTGATTTACAATAATTTCCCTTTCAAATGATGCCTTTTACTTTTTATATATAACTCTTGAACATGGCGATCTTAATTGATTTCAAATCTTTTTTGGAGAGTATTTTACGTATCAATTTTTGTTGGCACTGAATGAACATGCCGCCTTTTTTTACAGAGAATCTGTTTTTGTGGGGGGATTTCACTACTTTTTTTTGGAATTTATTCATGAGGAGAATACGTACATGTAGGAGAATAGCTTTTTATTACTAATTGTAAGTGTATTATTGCAGAACGAGTAGGTTAGAAGATTTTCATGAAGACTCACGATTTTCTGACATGTCATCTCGTACAGGTGCAACCAAAGAGGATCTAGCTCATGTCCTGTCCGTAAAAAGATGACTCGATGGATCGGAGAATGTCAGGCTTGTCACCGAGCGCCTTTCACCCATAGTACTTTCATTGCAATATGCGATTTTCGTTTAAACTATTCCTGCTCTAAGTAACTTTTACTTCTTTCAAAGCATTTACCTTGTACGAATTGTTGATCGTAGGGGGCAACGATCAATGATTGTGACTAATCGTAGACAAATTATTCCTGCGATGATGTTCCAGTTGCACACCAATTGCCTTTTAGTTTTAAGAGACGAACTTGTCTACGACGAGTCTCTATTATCGATCGCTGCCTCCTACCACGAACGTTTCATAAAAGGTGATTACCTTGTGAAAGAAGTAAAAGTTATTTAACGCTGGAATAGTTGAATGAAACGAGAAGCGCGTATTGTAATTAATGTACCATAGGTAATAGGCGCTCGGTGACAAGCCTGACATTCTCCGATGTCCATCGAGCCATCTTTTTACGGACAGGACACGAGCTAGATCCTCTTCGGTTGCACCTGTACGAAATGACATATCAGAAAATCGTGAGTTCACGAAAATCTTTTAACCTACTCATTCTCCAGTATAATACTTACAATTAATATACCTGGAAGTTGAAGCAACAGGATTGCCGTACCTTTGGTCCAATATTGAAAATAAATCTTCTCAAGGCTGAATACGACTTGGGCATGTTTTAGCGTACAATTAGCTAGATCCAGCTCGACGAATGAACTATTGTGACAGTGCTCGGTGAATGTGACAGACGCTCTGACAGCTAGCTATTATCAAATCGTTTGGATTTTTTTTAATAATCAAGATAGTGCACGGAAGCAGCGTCATTTTTCTCTGGTTGCTGGTGCATGAAGAGCAGGAAAGGAGACATCTGTATCTCGGAAGAAGTGGCATCAGATAAGTTACTTCCTAACTGACTGTCTTAACCTCATTTTCATCCCTTATACAGAACAAATATCTTTGTGGTTATTCTATTTTTTGTTTTCAGCGTCATACGAGAACGGGACGGATTGATGGAAATTTGATTTTTCTTCGCAGTCAAAAATCAACCTAGGTAGAAAAGAATTCTCTAAAATTGCGGTACAATGCCACGGTATGAATATCAGGTTCTACCGACATGACATGCTTCGACAAGGTCTGTATCAACTTTAGCGGTATATTGGGGGCACTGCACTAATCCTGTGGCACATTTTTCTATCTGGAAAAGCATATTATTATTGTAGTACAGCTGTGCAGCGTTTCGATAATATACCGTGTTCCCGTACTGACAGTACACATGCATTTTTTTTTACCTCTAATATATGCCGGAATTAAAAATCTCTAGAACTCTGCGGTACAATGCCACGGTAGAAATATCAAATTCTACCGACATGACATGCTTCGACAAGGTCTGTATCAACTTTAGCATTATATTGGGGGCACTGCACTAATCCTGTGGCACATTTTTCTATCTGGGAAAGCCGTGGTAGAAAAGTAGGAGATACGATAGAATTGGATTACAATAATGAAGTAATTATTTTATTATCTTTTCTTTATCGATATATTCCCCCTTTCGTATTATCAAAAGTTCCAATTATATATTATCGGAACGCTGTACAGCTGTACTACCATAATAATATGCTTTCCTACATAGAAACATGTGCCACAGGATTAGTGCAGTGTCCCCAATATACCGCTAAAGTTGATACAGACCTTGTCGAAGCATGTCATGTCGGTAGAACCTGATATTCCTACCGTGGCATTGTACCGCAGAGTTCTAGAGATTTTTAATTCCGGCATATTGGAGGTAAAAAAAATGCATGTATACTGTCAGTACGGGAAGACGGTATATTATCGGAACGCTGTACAGCTGTACTACCATAATAATATGCTTTCCCAGATAGAAAAATGTGCCACAGGATTAGTGCAGTGCCCCCAATATACCGCTAAAGTTGATACAGACCTTGTCGAAGCATGTCATGTCGGTAGAACCTGATATTCATACCGTGGCATTGTACCGCAATTCTAGAGAATTCTTTTCTACCTAGGTTGATTTTTGACTGCGAAGAAAAATCAAATTTCCGTCAATCCGTACCGTTCTCGTATGGCGCTGAAAACAAAAAATAGAATAACCACAAAGATATTTGTTCTGTATAAGGAATGAAAATGAGGTTAAGACAGTCAGTTAGGAAGTTACTTATCTGATGCCACTTCTTCCAAGATACAGATGTCTCTTTTCCTGCTCTTCATGCACCAGCAACCAGAGAAAAATGACACTGCTTCCGTGCACTATCTTGATTATTAAAAAACGATTATCTGCGGTCCGAGTTTAATTGGGGAATATGACGTCGTAGTTCGACATAAAGAAGTTTAATTTTTTCTATAATAAAATATTTATTATTATTATATTAGATTTATAACTTACTAGCAGCTCGTCCCGGCTTCGCACGGGTAGATTGTGGATTGATTTTGTCCCTCCACCATTGTTTAAATACATTTTTAATACAAAACTTTTAGTATTTTTCCCGGGCTACGCAATGGTCATATTGGATTTGACCTTGACCATGACCTTCAAGGTTATATCAAGGTCAAATAAATTTTGTTTCACGTTCAAATGTGTCCTTGACCATTTTTTTCATGTTACCTTTATTGTCAGCGGAGGTCAAATTTAGGTCAAGTATAGTTCGACTTTTTGAACACCCTGTATAAGATTTACTAACTCAGAAACCTTCGCGGATATGCGTCCAACTGTTCCCCAAATTTGCATCGCAATCGGATGAACGGTTTAGGAAGGCATAATAATCATCCGTACCGGTACTTTTTGAACACCCTGTATAAGATTTACTAACTCAAACCTTCGCGGGCATGCGTCCAACCATTCCCCAACTTTTCATCGCAATCGGATGAACGGTTTAGGAAAGCATTTGATATTACCTTAAAGGTCACGGTCAAGGTCAAATCCAATACGACCACTGGGTAGCCACGGGAAAATCCTTAAAGTTTTGTATTAAACATTTTTCTCTAAAATGTTTTCCCGTTGAGATAATCCAGCTTGCGCGAATAGTATGCGCAGTAGCGCCACACACACACTGACGCAGTCACATGTACACGGCTTACGTCTGACGCTCGATTTCCCAGGAAGGTCCCACCGTAGAGCCATAGCATAGATGTTTACACATCAAAAATCCAAACGATTTGATAATAGCTAGCTGTCAGAGCGTCTGTCACATTCACCACTATTGAGATTCACTACTCCGATTACACTGAATTTTTACTTATTAACAAGCGCGTCCGAGGATCGAAAAAATGCGAGGGAAATCGTTTCGCAAATAGAAATATTTTATTAATTTTGAAAAACAACTAAACATTTAAGGAATATATTCTCTCACACACTCACACATACATTTTTGATGGTGTATGCGTGTGGCCGCATCTGCGTACACATTTCCGACCATGGCCGAATATCGCCGAAGACAGGCGGAATTTTTGTGAGATTTTGACATATATATATCGCCCGAGAAATCGGATTCTCGACTTTTGTGGCGCGAGGGGTGTGGCTTCGCGTTGCTAAGGAAAAATCTCTGTTAATATGTAACTTACAACATTTACTCTGGTCTCTATCGATAGAGAATAGTCGATTTATATGGCGTAACTAAGCATAGTTTTGGTTATAACCGTATATTTATTGAGAAAATTCGATGTTAAAATTGAGGGGTGAAGGGGGCAGACATTTTTCCTGTAAAGATACACGGGTGCTCGCGGCGACAGCGCTGGCGGCGTCGTTCTGACGACTGGAATGAACATGCCGCGAGACACTACCGTGTCTCTTGATATGTTTTCTGTGTTTATGAAATAGTTATTTTCCTTAACAAGTGCAAAATGTGGTACCTCTCCACATGCGACTGACATCGTCATCAATCAAGTGCAAAAGAGCCACATTCTGTACGTGTTAGAAACAACATTTTTTCTAAGAATCTGAGAAAACTAATAGGTATAAAATATATCACTTTTAATTAATGACGTTTCTTAAATCACTTTAGATATTATAAGAAATCTGATAATCTGAGCCATAAGCTGCAAACAAATTACTATTATTTTTCCACATTAGAGTGTGGAAATATTTTCTTTCTAAACTAAAATGTGTGCAGAGAAGTAACATTTTCCATAAGCTCGCAGAAAAAATAATTTAAACTTACCTGAATAGAATAGTACCCTTTCCGATTTAAGTACGAATCTGGATCATTTTCTGGTTTATCCAGCTTTATATGTGTCCCATCAATGGCTCCAATTACATTCGGGAATCCATTAGTCCGGAAATGATCTTCACTGATACGTTTTTCATTTTCGTTTGGCCATTTTATTATCTCTGGTGACAAATTGCTTAGAAACATAGTGAGCCGATGAATAATCCTGTATATAGAGCTTATTGTCACGTCAAATCTGTCAGCAACATCTCGGAAACTGGCAGTCTGATGTCCGACGTACCACAGATAGATAAGAACCTGAAATTAAATTAGAACATCTATGAAAAAAACGCCAACCCTAGCATACAATTTCATAATTACTTGGTGCGAAGCAGGTATATTTTCAAGAATACAATAATTTTATAATTACTTGGTGCAAAGCAGGTATATTTCCATACTGGCCCAGTTGGCTATTAAAATATTGGCTACTTTCAAACCTTTCACCTATGCGATTACTAATTTGTCTTGTCAGTCTGAAGTGTTCGAAGAATACTGCTTCAGAATACTGTGGTACTATATCCCCTAAAAATATTAACATTATAAATAAACATACAACAACCTATTATTATGTTATGAAGTAATTATGTGCAAACATGTACCAACTTACCTAAATAATTTTGATTTTTTATTCTTGGCTCCTGGTCTGGTATAAATTCTAGATCACTTTCATCGTTATCATTACTTGCCATAGATGGCAGGTCACTTATCTCACTATAATGCTCTTCGTCACTCATATTCGATTTTAAAAAATAAATATTTCCCGTAAAATTGAAGTACTTTGTGATGGCAAGCCGTTACTGAAGTGTGCAAATATGAAAAAACCCGATTTAGCACTGAATTATGGGTTATGTGTACAAGTTGTAATGAAAACTAACAGCAATACGCATGCGCCAGATGAATGGTTGGACGAAAATTCGCAAATCGTTCTGATAGTTTCCAAACAGGTTTGAATCTCGGATGGAACAGAAAACTGACTGTTTGCTAATCGTTAGTAACTCTGGTTGGAACACATTTAAGTTAGTGCGCAGAATCCTGACTATAAGAAACTGTTTCTGACGCTGGTTGGAACGAACCTATTCTCACGTACACGTGTTACTTAGCCAACAATTCTACAACCCACTTGCTCGTCATTCGCAGCCTACAGCGTTCAGTTTGTTCTCACGCATTTTCGCAAGGTTTACCGGAATGACAAGTCTTGCGATCGAGGTGATAGAAGAACTCACGCTTTCACTTACAAGCTGGACCTCTTTTCCTGCAATTTTATTTTAAACCGTTCTTTTTCAGTCGTTAGAAGTGACACGAAAAAAAGCTTTGATTTTCTGGCAGATATGTATGAGCCATTTCACCATCATAACGTATATGTAAGTATTTCAATTTCTGAAAGTGAGTTGCGCTGATAATAAGCGGAGTCGAAATTTTAATACTAGTTTGAGCCTCAACTTGGCGAAAGCGGACAAATCGGCCACTTGTAGGTCTAAACTAGAATTAAATTTGAAGGCTTTAACATTAGTTTAGACCTACAAGTGGCTAATTTGTCCGCTTTCGTCAAGTGTAGACTCAAAACTAGTATTAAAATTTCGACTCGGGAATAGTTACGCACACGCGAGTGTGCAAAATATCAAGAATAATTGATTTTTAGGTATTCTGTGTAGGATATGTCAACACTTAATCGCGCTGATGAAATGTATAATTCTTCCATCGAGTACAAGTCTATTTAGTTCAACAGTTCATCGATGCATCAAACGACTTAATTCTTTTTAAATGTACTCTACAGCTAGCGACATACGCACACACACTTGCACTTTGACCATGGCTATTGAACGGCCTCTCTCAAATAACATATATATACCGTGTTATCTTAATTCTGCTATCTCCAAATCGCAGCTGAAGAAGCAGTGTTGATACGGCTTCAAAATGTAATACTTAAAGTGGATAAACGTACGCTCATCGGCGAAGCCCATGAGAATCCAGTAACAAAGATATAAAAAGAGAAATTACATTTTTGGGGCTCGCTCTTAGTTAATAATAAATATTGAGACGACGAAGACTTGTAGGTAAAAAATTGTTTAACAGAAATAATTGGAAAACCCTAGAATAAGTTTTGCTCTAATTACAACTCACCCCGGCCCCGACTACATAGATATTCGTTCCGCCGAGTTGCTGAGCTGTCGATAGGTATATAAGCTCGCGTTTCATTTCGAACGTAATTCTCTCCCGTTCCCCTTAATGTTACTCGAGGAGTTTCGACTCTCGCAACACGGCCTCCAATTTCATAGTATAATTATAACTTCGGCAGCGAAGCGCGGCGAACTGAACTATTTTAATATTTTAAGGTGTTCTTCGTATACACGGGGGGGGGGGGGCAGCGGTATACAGCCGCTGCACGACCGTATAAATGATGGGTTTATGGTAATGCGCGTGCGAGGGTCGCGGAGAGTCCGAAGGGAGGGGTGGATATAGAAATGGTAGACAGTCGAGAAAATGAAGGGTGCGTGTTTTGCGCCCCGTGTAAACTCTTGTGTCTCGGCGTATTTGTCGTTTAATTTAGCCATTTCCCGTTGTGGGCGCACTCGCAACGCGAGCCGTTTCTATCTGCTCGTCGCACGAATTACTTGCTAATTTTTCATGTTAATTCGAACAATCTTACAAATCTAGTTACCTATGCGATAAGTGTTAAATAACAACGACCCTCGTCACATTTTTAACATTTTACCGACCGCTAGCGGTTCAATAGCATATGCACGTCCGACTGTCGTGCGGGAGTACCTGTGCTTTTCGTATGCTCAGATATAATTGCCCGTTTTCTGTTATTATAGGATAATTAGATTTAATGAAATCTTATTTTAATGATATCAATGCTAAATTATATTTATTTTATCTATTACAACGGTTTTCAGTTTAATTATATTGTTTTAATTATTAATTTTTTAATGTATGATATCGTTCAAAACAGTCACCTTGGTCTGTAGTGGAACATTGCAAAATTTACATACAAAACATGTTCTACTTCTTTTTTTTTGAACTGCACAAACTCTGCATTGTCTTTGGGGTTTTACACTTCGACCGCTGGTTACTATATTTATAAGTTTATGTTTCCGAAATTCGTCAGTCTTCCGGGATGGTCTATTTTGGGTGTTCTCTTTGTGGGCCCAGGATTAGGCACATCGTCATCTTGTTCTGTACAATTAGTTTTACAATCTTCTATCCACGAAACTGCCACTTTGTGCATCGGCGACAAAAAACCGATTAATAGGCTATCGGTCGGTAAAGTGTTAAGTGCTATTTCCACTGGTTGCTCCGAGGCAGTATATAAACTATTTCCTTTATTTACCTTTTGGGCACTACCTTTTGGGTATACGAAAGAATAATCAATCACCTAATTTGAAAGAACAGTGAAAGCAGATCATATCGCCTCATGAATGGAAGACGTAATACAACGTACACTCAATGTGCATATATTTGTGAATTATATATAAAATATTTATTTTTGGTTTAATTTATTTATTTGGCAAATTATATATAAAGATCTTATTCCTATTACTTCAGCAGATTTTAAAATTAAATGTGTATTGTGTGTAAACAGAAAAATAGGTATAAATAGGAAATATAGGTAGGGGAGATCGGGGATGGTTGATCACGGGAGCAGGTTGACACAGAGGTCATAGTTTTGAAACTTTCCGGTGAGTGGCGCTGGCCTTCCGGTTATATCGTATATTCATTATTGCCAAATATTAGGAAAAATAAACTTTCAAGGTGGATAGACACAAATTGTAGATTTAATTTGACTATATCTGTTTCAAGCATTGATAAGTAGATAGACTGTAATATATTTGAAATAACAGCATGAAACTTGTAAATAAGAAACTCATGACCCTTTTTTTATTTAAATTTTAAATTATTTACGATCATGATAGCATATATAACCAAATATTTTTACTATAAATAATCTTGAAAATAGCTATCGGTAATATTTTACTGTAGATGGGGTTGGTTGGTACAATGGTGTAGGTATGCATGGAATCATTTTCTAATAGCAGGCCAAAGGAGAAGCGGATTCAGTGCATAAAATGTAAACTGTAGTCACGTATCGCCTGTTGTGTTGCAAACCCATTTTACATTTGTTAAAATTGTAACTTGGATAAACTTGAGTAAAAAAGGCGTTATTTTATTTGACTTAAATATGTATTTATTACTTTTGTTTATTTAATGCGAATACACTTTACTTTTCTTTTTAAAACACATTTGCATTTTTTAAAAGATAGTACGAACCAACCCCGGGTCTTGTGCCAACCAAGCCCGGTCATGAGGCTGATTTCTAACTATTGAAATGTATAAAGATTCTGCGAACTTGATTATATAATCACATGTAATGGCAGTAAAACATACATCATTAGAAGTGTCTATAAAATATAGATAAATTCCGCTATTTGAATATATCAAAAAATATTTAAGAAATTTTGTATCAACCATTCCTGGTCTCCCCTATGTTACAGAGATTTCTGTTTTTTAACTTTACTAAGTCGAAGCTTCGTGAATGATGTGAGCATATAAACATTCAAAATATTGTTAGTAGTATTATTATTAAAGTCACAGGCAGAAGTAAGTAATTCTAGGGAAGGAATGAAATAATACAGGTATTTGATTATTCGACTAACAAACAGGTTTACTCTATTGACTGGAGTTGATAATTTTGTACTATCAGACGATATATTTTTAACTCTTTTTCATGAAGATGTCTAGAATGTAAAAAATTGTTTTTTATCGTGTATACCTACCTAATTTATGAATTAGAAAATTTTCGAGAAAAGTTTACGAGTTTACGTCATCTCCATAAGGACATCGACATACCATTAATTAAATCCTACTTCTCCTTACAATTTCTACATTATATTACCTTGACATTTTGTAGTGTAGCATAATTAGTCTTCTAAATAAAAATTCAAGTTTCATTTCATAGTCCAGTTAAGCGTTTAAGGTCCTCTTCGAATCTTAACTGGGCACGTGGTGTCTTTTTTACCTCAACGACGAAGAATTATGCACGAGTTCATCATGGAAAGAAGGAAGAAAGAAAAAGTTCGCACCCAACTAAGAGTTAAGTGTACTCGGATAATTTCTTTCTCATAAATTTGATTTTGAGACTATCGCCAAAAAAGCTCACAGGCTTTCAGGGTGGCTGACGCGAATTCGAAGTTGAATCACGACGAGAACGGTCCATTTCCTGAGGTCTATGCGAAGTAACTAATGCCTCGGATCCCGAATGGCAAATGGTATAGCGCAACGGTGGCACAATCAGGCTTGATGCCAAACAGTTCCAGCCACTCCTCACCGGTTCCACCCGTGGGATTGGTTGGCAATTACAAGATGCGCGATAATCCGCAGACTTGGCAGCGAACGCCACTTGCGTTAACCCACCAAGATTAACACTTACCTACACGTAACTCTTGGCTCGCCGGCACTTCCCACTGTTGCCCTCTCTACGCCAACTTCCCCCTCGATTCCAACCGATATTAATAACGCAGCCTCGAGGATGCGGACAACATTCTTGCGCATTTCCGCTGAAGAAGGGATCAGATACCTCGCGCACAGCGTTATACTCGACGCTCGCTCGACCCGAATGGATTCTTTTCGCGAAAAGTTAGGTGTATCTATATTGTTCTCCTCGTTCATTCGGTTTTAAAACATTAGTAAAACGTGAATATGCAATTTCTATTATAGCTTTATGAACCCGGGGGGGGGGGGGGGAGTTCTCGTTAAAGTTATTAGCGCTGCAATGAAAATTGTTTAGGGAGTAAATACACATGTATGATGTTTCAAGGAGGGGCTGCAAAAACGTTGAGCAAGAGGAAAGCTGACCTTTGAAGTATCGAACTGGCTCAATGGCCACAGTAAATTAGTAAATTAGACTTTTCACTTTTTGCACGTTATATAGATGACAAATGTTTTTCGACGCTTATTCAATTTTAAGGTAGACTATTATTTTGTCGAATAAAGGGTTTGTCGACGGAACTGTGCACATTAACATGAAAGCATATGCCATCGGCACTTTCATTAAAATGTTAACACATTTCCGTAGTAAATATAGATATCGCATCAAATAGAACATGTAGCTACTAATATATCTCTATTATATAAAATAGTTTTCGAATAAATGCGTGGATAAAACCGTGTCGCCAAAAACCCCGGTGACTTAGAACCGGATGCGCGAAGCACGGACGGTTGTTGGAGGAGGAGGAGGAGGAGGAGGAGGACGAGGACGAGGATGAGGACGAGGACGGGGACGGGGACGGGGATGGGGACGGGGACGACGACGACGACGACGACGACGACGACGACGACGACGACGACGACGACGACGACGATGTCGAGGACGACGACGACGACGACGACGAGGACGACGATGACGACGATGACGACGACGACGAGGACGACGACGACGAGGACGACGAGGACGACGAGGATGACTACGACGAGGATGACGACGTATTGAACGGAGAAGACAGTAACGACGTAATGCTGCTGCAAAAGCTTGGGGAGCGCCGCGACAGCGGTGCAGGGGCGATAGCCCCCCGGGGGTTTACGAGCGAAGCGAGTAGGGGGCGAAGCCCCCTAGTGTATCTACTAATCATTCATGATTCTCTTCAGTACCAAAAACTGAGATTGCCATCTTATTGGAAAAGAAAGGAAAATTGTCAGCTGCTATACTTTAAGGAAAATTAGGAGTTTTGGGTGCTTAGATAAAATCGAGCTGCATTGTGTCATGTATCCCACCTTGTACTATCCAATAAAACTTATTTCCATGGCCATACAATTATATCCTACGAGAAATCATGTTATTCTGATACAGACACTACTTATGTCTTCTGATGGAGACATAAGACTTTATTGTCCAAGGCAATCGTGCCAACCTATATTTTGCTCTAAACCTAGAAAGAGGGCCCTTAAATAAACAGATATTTACTCACTTTGGCTACTTCTCGTTTCGTCTCTTTTCCAAGCCAATCGGTACAGATGCATAAAATCTCGCTTCTTCTCCTCTCTCCTCCAATAGCTTCATTCTGTATCCTTCTCGAGTATGGTTAATATCTTTTCTCTCAGCGCCCAATCTTTCCTTTCCTGTCATGCGCATTACTCAGCAGGAAAGCTTTGACGCGAGAATATACCGTTGGAAACATAAAAATCGCATTATCCTGGCACGGGTATCCGAACGGTTAGCCGCCAAACGAGAGTACGTGCGGTAGGTCGTAGCTCATAACGTGATTTTTGCCCCGTCACAGTTTCCATGCTTAATCATAATCCGCTTCATATATTCCTCTCTCGGACCTCACTCTTAGCAACGATCTCAGTAGGAATAGAATCCGTCGAAATTCCTTCCAATTGACATTAATTTTCCTGGTCCTTCGCAGTCCGTTGGTCGTACCGTCAATTCGGTCGGTCGAAATGTATAACAGAATGATATCTCCCTTAGCCGCGATGACGTTGTTGCTACGGGATGCATTAACCGCCGGATGGTGGCCCGAGGATATAACTATTCGTCTAGAAACTAGATAGCCACATTGTGCCATGTCCTCGGCATATCGCGAGGTTGTACGCATACATGAGCCTCGCAGCTAATTACGTTCTTCCCCTCGATATCGAGGCACTAATTGGATTAACAGATTTGGCCGACCTCCATTGAATGAACGTGCGATCGACTTTCTAGAAACTAAGGGTCGTATTAATTTTTTGGCGACGAATCCATTGCCGAGACGAGGGATACAGAGGAAAACGTGGTTTAATGAATCGATTTTTTTCAAAGATCTCAGTTTTCGTTCTTTCTTCAGAAGAGAGAACAAAGTATCTATACTTTGTTATGTAGAATAGACCGCTCATTTATTTAAAGGATATTAGTAGATTCATATCTATACTAATTTTACAAATGCGAAAGTGAGTTTGTCTGTAGGTATGTTTGTTATGTTTGTATGGCTAAACTACTGAACCGATTTTTAAGAAATTTGGTAGGGGTAACTTCAAACCCAAAGAAGAACATAGAGTATGTATGTAATGTCATCATAAATTCAATATGATGAATGCTCTAATATGGCAGCATTCAATGAATCCGGTAGGCGATATCACTCAAGTCGAAATTCAGATCCCGCTTTAAACCTCACGCTCCTACCGTTCAATAAGATGTATAAAGATCTAAGAAGGACTTCTTTCTATTGAATTTATGCCCTGTTTAGCACCGACAAGGTGACAGATATTTCCAATTCTTCCACTCTGAGAGATTAACAATAGGGCATAGTTAGAACCTACAATGACCCTCCACATCCTGCACAGATAAAAGAGGCATACACCATACGCGATTACGAGGAAGTTGATCATAGAAGGATATTATACTACGCAGAGAGAGAGAGCTGTATACCGTATGTCTGACGGCAAGCGCAACACCACCGTCGGTAAAAACTGCCGAAGTGGTATTGCGCTTGCCATCAGACATGCTGTATAGACTAGAAGCATACGGCGTCCTCGGGCTTTCTGCTAACAACGTACACTCTAGAGTCAACATAGCACTGCGTAGAATATCATCCTACACGTACGATCATTTCTTCGTAATTACACAGTATAATAATACATTTTGCTAGGATAGGGTAAACCACCCAGTTATTGGACACTTAAGGGTTTTAAAAAATTTGAGACCATGTTAAAAAGATATTTACCTACCTAGGGGTATGAGTGGTGGCTTGTTTTAATTAAAAATATATTGGCTTTACCTTCTAGTAACTTACAATTTTAAGTTGGAAAGAACATAATTTTCAACAATAAAAAACTAGGATCAAGTCAAAAAACTTAGTTATTGGACAATCTTCTTAGTTTTTAGACATACTCAATCCAGTAATTGAACAGTCAAGAATCAATAAGCCAGGTATGGTTTTTGATAATATTTATTAGTAATGGAACTAGGAATCTTGTTTTCATTTATTTAAATAAGACTGTCCAATAACTGCAAGGTATCCGATAACTGGGTGGTTTACCCTACATAAGGAATATAAATTTCATTGAATATATACACTTCTGACGTTTATGACAGAGTGATGTGTCCTGTATGCTGTTGCCAGGTAACTAAAGTCAAATAAAGATAGGTAAAGCTTCGTACGCACGATGCACTTCCCAGTTGCATAGCGAGAGGTTTTAGAGGTGCAACAATGTAAGTTTTATACATATTAATCGAAATTTGTAGGATATAGAAACTCATAATAGTCAAAATTCGAGAAACGTTGGGCTTCGAAGGTCCATAAGAGGTACACACAGAATTATCCAGGTCGTCATGATAACGAGGATGAACAATATCTATAAGGTTCTATTTGAAATCAGAAAGGCTTAAAGTAGATTCCGAATTCCGGCTCGAGCAAAAGCGCGTGGCTCGATAAGTGAGCGGTTGGGAAGGGAAGGAGGGGGGATGCACATCCCCGGTTGATATCCATCAATTAAAAAAATATTATAATTACATATAATTACATACAAATACATAAAATATCATATAGCTATGCACATACATTTTTAAAGTATTGCCTTAAAATTACTGCTTTTTCAAAGAGCGTAATTGTACAACGCAGTCATACTGCCAATATATTTCAATGGATTTACTTAGACTCGCTTTTCCTGGTCGTCTCATCAGGAGAAATGGCGATATTCCATGGCCTGCCCGTTCACCAGATTTGATGGCTCTAGACTTTTTTCTTTGGGGTTACCTTAAGTCCAAAGTGTTTAAAGAAAGCCCTCCTAGAACCAGAGAAGATTTGAAAGAGCGAATTCGGCAAGAAATAAACAACATTCCGTTGGAGATGTTACCCAACGTCATGAACGAATATTCTCAGGCTCCGACAATGTGTGGAAAAACAAGGACGTCAACTGTCTGATACCATCTTTAAAATATGATTATTTTTCATGTGAAGTAAATTTCCACTAAATAGACCTGATTTATGCTAAAATAAAACAACTTTTTTTAAATCACTATTTTTTGTAATTTTTTAAATTGTGCTGTTTCATTGCCTCACCCTGTATTAATCTAGCATTATTAAGGTACATACCTACGAGCCCATCTATTTAAAACAAGGGTTGAAATGATAGGCTTTTATAAATTTGCCCTTAACCCTTAATTACATTCGCTTAACTCCATTGACAAAAAACTCATATAAAATGCACATGATGGATACTTTTAGGTACCTAAATAAAAATGTATCATATTTCTTGCGGGCTGTAAATATTTGCCAATAAAAGTACCAATATTTTATGAGACACGTGCCTACAGTAATTAATTTATGAGTACAATTATAATACATCGGTACAAAGCCAAATGAGTTCTGGTGAATTATCAAAAAAACTGGGGATTCTTGGATTGTTCCCTTCTCGGAAACAATATCGTGTAAGTCGATCAGAAGGGACGGGCCCGCTCGACGTTACTTGGTCTCGAAGTATACCAAGCAGTTGGTGCCGAAGATAGAGCACGTGCGATGCGCTAACGAGATACAGCCATTAAACGTATTTACTTTACGACCGTCGGGATCCGAGAGGCTGACAAGAAAAAATTCAATAGACCTCCGCGTGATAGAACACGATTCGTCTGCCCTGTTAAACGGTTCTCTACTCTCGTAATGTCTCGTCGCTTATAGCGGTGGCGGGCCAAGAATATCAGCCAGCCAGATACCTATTATACAAGTTTTATAACCAGCCCGGTACGCGGCTCATTCAAAATACTTTTGTATGCTTTTCATTCAAAATACTTTTGTATGCGGCTCACTCGAAATACTTTTCCTTATTTGAATCGACGAAGAAATATTATTGTTTTTTCGCGAATGATGGGAAGAGGGCATTATCGTTCAAACATTGCGGGAATGCGACTGACAAGAGGGAAGTTGAGAAATGGTGCAGAATCGAGGTTTTCTCTTTTCGCTGCGCGATGTCTATATCGAGCTTGCTTATGTTTCGCCTTGGAAAACTTTTATGGAAATTCTTTAAAATTGGAATTTTTAGTCAGCGTAAATTCTTTCAGAGGTAGAAGTAAGAAAGCGAATTCTCAAATAGCGCATTTCATTACGAATCATCGTACTTCAAGTTAAATATCCGAGTAGGTGGATTTCTTCACATAACTCTTCCGAACTATTACCCTCCCTACGATTATTAATAAAACCATTTTACTGAAATAGAATAGGAAGGAAGGTACTCTTTTTCCTTCGAACTTTCGCAGCTGCACCGCGAGTAATCAACTCGCGTATGGCGGCGTAAAGTCCGGGGGTGCTGTACAAGCATCCCCTCACTTGGCTGTGCGGAATTTTAAGTATACTCGGAGCTGAAACTAGGTATATATCGCGGCAGTCCAAGGCAATCGGGGCACAATAATATTGCAGCAGTATTGTCATTATTGTATGCAACAAACGCATCATTTCAAAATTACTTAACGATGGAAGTATGTAGGAAGAAATGAAAAGGTAGGGAAAAGATAAGGAGATAGATTCATAACGGGTTTATTTGGACTCATGAAAATGAGATGAAATCCTCTTAAAAGATAGGTTTTACTAATGTATGGGAAAAGAAATATACTTGTTTAATTGTGTTTGTTACGGTGTTATTGCACATACTTTGAAGGGTATCGTCACAAATTGGCAAATTAAACGAATTAACGAATTCCGTGATGTACTTTTTCCATAGGTACATTAATTTACAGACGCGTATGATTAACAACTGGATAAAGTATTATGTCAAATTATATCAGATAACTCTGAGGCAGTAGGTATCTATTTAAATAATTATCTTTTTAATTTCGTGAATAAAATAGCTTAGTATTTCTTCTCATTAAGTCACGTTATTTAAAAAACGATGAGCTGTAATGAAAATTGATAATTCCATAATTATATGCTATGTATTTGAAATACAATTATTTGATAAATTCCAACGAGGCTGTTTTTAAACAAAATTACCACCCTTTAGAATCTGATATCAAAATTAACAATGTCATCAATTCATTAAAAATATAGTGGACTCTTTTCTTTCAACTTTCGTAAGAAATGTATTAAATTGAGAAGAAAAAGAAGACATTGAATATTTCGAGAAACGTGGTCGTGCGAGAAAATAAGTATTTAGAAATACGCAGAGGCAAAAATTTAAGAAATTAAGCCATTTGAATCCAACGTCTTAACTCATTCGCATCACTAATTCGAAGAAAATGCGATTCGGTTACGGTTAGAGAAAGAACAGAGTGCAATACCTATACGAGAGTGGAACTTGTTGCTGTTCGAATCAGGCCAGGCCCGCGATGCCAAAGGAATTCGATGGTTTATTGGCTTTTCTCGGACGTGGAAGTACGGAGAGGGGTCGAGGAACTGAGGAGGAACGAGAGAAACGGGGGTAGGGAAGTTATATAGACCGCGGTGACGGCTTGTTTATGGTAACGCCGACGCGCGCCATCTGTTGAAAAAGACTTGTTGTTTTAAATTCGGACGTCCGCATTGGTACTTTCGTGCCTATTTCGACCATATGGCACCCGCAGGAATCGCATGGATTCCACAGATCGGCGCACGTTTCACACTTTTCGTAATTTGTTACAACTTTGGCGCAGTTATAGAATCGACGACGTTTCAATTTTTACGCTCATTCTCCCTTCAACGTAATCGTATGTTTCATCCACTCGATTATCTCTATAATAAACTTTTCTTCCATCCTACCCGTAATAGTCACGGTGTCTTGGACGCCGCTAACCGCGCGCACCGTTTACTAAAAACGTGATTAAACGATAATTAAGTGCGTTGAACTGAGAAGTCACAATGTTTTACATTTCCACTCCTTTCATAACTGCTTTACTCATGAAGGAACTTGACTGCGACGTAAGCGAGAGACGGGGTGACAAGTGCCGCGGGAGAGTACCACGCGGGTCCCGAGTTATACCCCAGGAAACAAAGACGCCTCGCGCGAAACGGCAACCTGAGCACAAGCACGAGCTAGTAGGAAGGAGCTACACCGGGTCTCACAACGGCACACGGTTAAGGTTACAAGCTTCTTGACGAGTTGCCAAGTCTCGTCAGCTCCGTACTCTGTCTCCTTTGTCGTATCGTCGCCGCGTGACAATCACTACGCTCGGCGTTGTACGGACATCAAGACATTTGGCCTTTTACCTCCGATTGAAACGGTGCCAATGAAGGAGCAGGCATCGTCGCGTTTCGATTTCATACCTGGATAATAGCCGCACAGAGCAGGAGGTGGTGTGGCGACTTCCCGCTTTCGCTTTAAGCCAGCTCCGGCTTAGCTAGCGAAGCATTTGCGGAAGTTTGCAAGTGTGCAGAAAATAAAATCGCCTTACCGCTGTAAGTTCTTATGAAATGCCAAGTCAGTAACAGTGAATGAAACGTTCGCGGTAATTGTGAATTCACTCATACGTGATAAATCATATGTATTTCGACGGCTCGTTTTGAGTGAACATGTGCGATTGTACACACTCTCAGGTTTTGAACACACACATCAGGCTGGATATCTGTACTTGAACAAAATTGTTAGTTCAACTTCGATTATAAAATTATGCAAACGTTCATATTCATGTTCGTGACTTATAATATTTTGACAATGAGTAATTTCGTAAAACGCAATATAAATTTAAAGCTCATTAGTGTCTATTATAATAGTGCTTTTTCGGAAAATGGAAACTTTTCCGGCGAAAAGGGAAGATCGCACATATTATCCTTCGTCGTATGCTCTCCTAAACTTCACGCTCCCTGGCTCGAACATGGTCTGATTAAATGTTACACGAAAAATAAGTGGAATTCGTCCTATGAAAATAGGACACAGAACAAATACGGTACAGGAAACCAAGCATAATGTTAGCCGAACGGTTACATTTGAACTATTTGTTCTAGCGGATAAAATTAATAGTCAATATGCATAAAATTCAATAATGGTACGATAAAAGATCAGAGTCCAGAAATAACTTCTCTAATAAGAACCACGGAGTCTCTCCTGAAGCAAATGCGAGGGCTAAATTCAAGGAATCGGCCGATTAGGAACAGGCCCTTAACACGATGAAAAGAAACGAGAAAAGAGAGAGAGTCCGAGGTTATACAGAACTTGAGATAACCTACCAATTGCGGAAAGAGATGAGTATAACGGACGCTGAAGCGACTTCCCCAGGAAAGGCATTTTTATGACATTAGGAAAGAAAACTGGCTACTTCCTCAGCGGTACGTGAATGAATTCCGCGAGGATCGTGATCGTGGCGAGCGCGAACCCTTGCTCACTACTCTAGGAGTCCTGGCGGAGTTGCCAAAGTAGTTAACAACGAGGCCTAGCCGAATACGCAGCGTTAATACCTTGTTCGCGACAGTACGCGCTTCAAAAGTCAATTAGTACTTTGAGGTCCGAGCGGAGTGTGGTACGGTGACCCCCCGCCGGTTCCTAAGATTTCATGATGAATAAACTCAGCCTTTCTTTTCTAGATGCGTTGGTCTCCCACAATCTAGCTATCCATTCAGCTATAAAGATAGTTCTCCAATAGGTCATCCATCTCTCGTAGAAAACGAAGATTTCGCCCAAACATAGCCCTCAAAATTAGCGTCTATATTGTGCAGACAGAAAGAAAAGAGAAGTGAAACAAAAAAAATTGAAAGCAAATCTCTAATTATCATAAACAATAGACTTTTTAAAAATATTTCGAAAATATCCCGTGACACGACAAAGTAGAGAAAATTTGGAGGTAACGTAGAGAGAGGGTCAGACTTTTTTTTTAACCATAATATATGTAATAGTAAGCCCAGGGACAGAATATCTGCCTGACCTGAATATAGGCTACCCATGTATGATTGCATGAAAAGCCTATGTTCATGTTGGGTAGATATTCTATCCTTGGATTAACATGGACAATTTTTCTCTACATAATTTTTGAGAGACTTATTTCGCTTCAATTTTTTGCAGATTAAATAATAGTGTTACTGATATCGCAACATTATACTACGCCTCACTATCAGATTATTATACTTCTGCGTTCACATTGTTATTATTCTTCCGTCAGTTAAATAAAAGTTTAGTAATTCTCTACAGTTGTCCGGAAAATGTAATTAATTAAAGAAAAACGCCAGAAATTTCAATCGAATGAAAGAAGATACCCGAGTCGAAGATTTTGACCTGTTCCATTCTGAATAGACCTGCTTTAAGGTCTGTTTAGACCTGGGTAGACCGGGTAGAGTCTTAAGGTTACCGCACACTTGGGCGTCGCGGCGCGTCGCGTCGCGTCGGGGTGCGTCGGATCGCGTCGGGTCGCGTTGGGGTGCGTCTAAGCCCGGCGATTATTACCTGAATGTCCATAAATTTTACGACATGCCCGGCGATGCTCGGCGATTCTTACCTGAATGTCAGTAAATTTTATGTCACGGCTCGGTGACGCTCCGCGATGGATGGTGGCATCGCCCACTTTTCCGGCAGCAACCGACAGATTCGGACTTGAATGTCCGTAAATTTTATAAAATATATTATAATCAGACGGTATCTAGCAGTGCAACAAGATGTATGACGGCAGCAGTAGTTCTAATGAGGAAATTTGCTTTTATGATAGCATTGATGTCAGAAAGAAATAGAAAGAAGAGAACGTGGATCCATCCTATCAATAAAAAACGCGCCAGTCTTGGAGAATTCGCTTGTCTAGTCGCGATATTAACCACGAGGTATTTCGATCGCGATGATAGTGAGTGGTAAGAATCGATATTCCGAATTTCGTCTATTGTGTGACGGACAAAGACGACCCGTCTTTATGACCGTCCCGTCGGGACGCGTCGTTTGACGCCAAGGATTCGAAGGGAAGAATCCCCGTCCTCGACGCGACGCGACGCGCCGCGCCGCGCCGCTCTAGTGTGCGGTAGTACATTTATTTGTATGTATTTTATCCCAGTCGGTATTTTGACGCGCCGCGACGCGACGCCCTAGTGTGCGGTAACCTTTAGGGCGCGTCCTGACTGAGTCGACAGTGTCGATCGACACTGTCGATCGACACTGTCGACCAGAACATCGAAAACCGCGTCCTCACTGAGTCGACATTGTCGATCGACACTGTCGACTCAGTCAGGACGCGGCAGTCGACTTGGTCGATCGACAAATTTTGTCGATCGACATGTCGACTGGTTTTCCACGAGTTGTCGGTCGGTAGTCGAGTCGAACGCAGAGGGTTCGGCAAGGCGAGCGGTTGTTTCGGCAGCGGTGCGATGACGGTCGGCGTACGGCGTACGGTTTTTGGCGATGCTCAAAGGCCGCCCCAAACTGTTCGCTTCGTGTAGACACTAAATTACTTGGCTCATGCTTGAATGCTTATTTTTTTATTCGTGTTCCGTCGCACGATAGACGGAATTCAGAATATCGGTTCGTACCGTTCGATAGCACCGCGATCTGAATACCTCACTGGCAAACGATATATTTCGGCGAAAGCGGCAAATGCGCTTGCAGTCCCGCACATTCCCCGAAAATTTTAATCGATACCGCTATGCGTGGAATACTAAATCTATCTTGTAAAGGAGAGAATGACGAATTCAATAGTATAGTATAGATGACCGTCCGGAAAGACCAATCCAACCGGGGGCCCGTTTACGCCGAGGGTCGGAACATACCTCCGGAGGGTCGGGCCTTGTAGACCCGTCGACTCGACTACCCTTTGATGTTTACCGACAAACCAGTCGACATGCCGGTCGACAAAATCCAGTCGATAAATTCTAGTCGAAAGTGTCGATCGACAGTGTCGATCGACACTGTCGACTCAGTCAGGACGCGCCTTTAGAATACCTGTAAAGGGATTTTCCTCTAAAACCTGAGTTGTCCTGATATGTAAATATGGCCTTCACTGTCCTTAATAAGTCGGATATATTCTTTGAAGCTAGTGGATGTCCTAACACGTCTGTTTAGCTCTTTTTCGTATAATTTAAAATTCATAGATAATCAATTAAACATTCTGAACGGAAAATTATTTATAGGTAGCCTTGAATTGAAAGGAAAGGGGGCGGGCAATGTATTAGCAATTTTATTAATTCCTCTCTCTATAATGTTGATAAATCAATCAATCAATAAATAAAAATATACACATTTTTGTGAATGAATAAAATATAGATAAATAAAATAAAAATTTAATTTTCTTCATTGGAAGAGGAATTATTATAGCGGGAGAGGGAAGGAGTGAGGAATATGATGTTCCTATTTTCTCAACTCATTTCTCTTTCAACGAAAAGAATATAATAAAAATCTGACCTCAAATTTACTATCATTTTCATAAATTAAGTTATTTAATACATTTAGTGATTTTCAAATAATAATTAATTAATAGGGAACTTGCCTGTGTCAGATTTTTAAATACTTTTGGTATTTATCTACTCTTTAAACCCCTTAACAATAGGTATTTGTAAAAAAGAAAATGATCAGTTATCTTGTTTAAATATTTTGTGATAGTTTGTGTTTAATTAAAGTTTGTCATGTGGCGACCCGTCATGCTTTGGCGGCCTGACGCCAGATAGCGCCGACCCTCTCGACCCTCGGCTCGCGGCTCCTGGCCCCCGACTGTCGGCTCTCGGTAGTAAAACTTCAGTAAATTTCTATATAAGAGGACCACAGGGCGTCTAAGGCAGGAGTCGGCCTAGCCTTACTATCGATTCCATAAGCCGATTCCGGGTCGAAATGGCGGACGTAATTTTCGTTCGTTCGCCGCAGACAATTTTTGGACACGATTTTTCGCCACGTGACGTTCATGACACTAAATGTGTTAAATACAAATTAAATAACTGCATATTTATTTACCGTATGTCCCATAAGAAGCGCAATAAGCGACATTTACCTTCGGCAGTATTTACCGACGGTGCGCATATACCGACTCATGCATCGTCGGCAAATACTGCCGAAGGTAAATGTCGCTTCTTGCGTTTCTTATGGGACATGCGGTATACGTGGGAGGAAGGGGAAAAGGGTGGGGGAAACAAAATTCAGAAGGCCTTCTTAGACCTGGTTAGTACCTGCGATAGGATAATAACGGCTTTCCCAGGTCTACTGTGAAAAGTCCGTGTTAGACCTGTTTGCATCTGATATTCACCGTAACTAGGCTATGGAAGGACAAGCAAGGTTTACTTTCTACATTTCACGAAGACCTGGTTCATTCCTTTTAGACCTGCAAACGTTCATTCTTATGCCGGGTTTATATGCTTGCCAAACCTCGACAAGCCATCACAAATTCAAACGTGTGAATAGCGCGTTTGGCTTTGCTTGTGTAGGCTTGCTAGCACTTGTCGCCGATCCGACCGAGTGTCGGTTTTTGGCACAAATCAAAGGAAGTTAACGGTAAGCGCTTGCGACGCGTTTACACGTTTGAGCGTTTGTGAAGGCTTGGAGTTTGTGGCAAGTGCCAAGCGTGTAAACCCGGCATTAGCAGGGCTTACCAGGTCAAAATCTTCGACTCGGGTAACCAAACTCATTTATGCCTGGTCGGTTTGGATTCAGTTTCAACCGCGCACCTAATGATGTAGCTTTAGTAAATTCGAGATACGGTTATTTTAAGAAAAGTCATTTAAAAACGTTTACTCGAACGTGGGCCGCTGTGGATGCACGAAAGAACCTACCTTCGAACAGATGCTAGGGAGAAGTCAAGCCTTTGGAAAGCCGTGCACGTACCGCGAGGGGAGAGGCGTCGTAGGTGGTTTGGCAATGATCGCCACCCGGAGACTGTTCCAGCTATTAACAGACACATGTCTCTATCTGGCCTTTACCAAGAAATGGAGAGGGTTTATAGTCCCGCATTCTATCGTGAATTTTCGTCTCGTCGAAGAATCTACGAAGAATGTCGGTTTATGAAGAATTAATTAGAAGATTCACAGTTACCTTCTCGTTCGGAGCGTTTGAATATCACTTTTAGCCGCTATTAAAGAAATTTCCGAAATATGACAAGAGGGATCGTAAAATAATGTATTGTTTCACGTTTTAATTGATCATTACCTATTGATTCCACGTAATTCCTGATCAGGATCAACTTTACTTATAAAGTCGGCACTCGATCCTAATGGGGAAATCCTGTTTCAGGCTTCATTCAAGCTCTAAAAAATGTATACTTTTTCGTGTACGATATCGAGCAGCATCAACGAAACATACGGAAGCAAGACAAGAATGCTTTCCTAGATTTTTCAATTTCTCCAAAAGCTCAATTACTCGAAGTGCGAGAGAATTTTTAGACTGAAGTCAGACGAGCGCGTTCTCTCAAATAGTCAGCCTCTTTTACCGATCCACTTTGTAGTTGTCGCCATTGAGATGCAGAATTGAAAATCCGATAGTTCACGTTTCGATTTGACGAATGACATTACAATTGGTTCAATTGCGCTCACAACGAAAGGTAACCGTTTGTCGATAGCTCGACAGCGATAATGTCGTCCGCTCTTCCTGTCATTAAAATATGATGCAACGATATTCGTTCACCGGTTTACTTTTATTGCTGTACTCTCCATAGTCGCACGTATTTGTACAACTCTTCGGCTGTGATGCAACGAATATTCATATATTTCGTGACCGAAAGTAAATTCTTACATTTTCTTGTTCAGGCTCTGCATCTCATTCTTGGGACGTAGGTATTTATGTTTGTTGGAAAAATAATGGCATCATATAGCAGGTACACCGATGTATTCTAAAATGAGATAGTTATGAATATCACGTTTCTAAGCGGACCAAGGAGGATTATAAAGATTTGAGTAAACTTCACGGTGTGAATGCTACGTATCATTGTTTTCTTTGCGTAACATACCGCGCTCATTAACTTAAGGACTATTTAAAAAATTACTTTTTAGACACTTTCTAACATAAAATCTAAGTTCTCGTATTAGGCCATGTAAATTTATGACAAATAAATATCCGCAATTATAAATAAATATTTTCCTGCGTATTGATTTAATGATGAAGTTTTCTTACTAAAAAGTATTCGATATTGCACCAACAATATTAAGAAATCGAACAAATATATTGCTATCATTTATCCATAATAAAACCTTTAGATTCGAAAATGTCAGTTTAGTACCATACCAGCTACCTACCTTCATTATTCGTGCCCAAGTGATCAAAGTATCAGCCTACCTACCAAAGTTCGAAAGATTCAGATCTTTTTAGATTCAGCTAGATTCAGCTTACAATGATTCTTCGACGTATTCTTCTATATCGACTAAGTCATGGTTATGCATGTAGTCTCTCACAATCGATCGCCGCCAAGAGATATATGACAATGAAATATCAGATAACGTTGAAAACCCAAATTACCTTAACTGGCTGAGATTCAATTTCGCAAGCACTCAAAGACATCCATGAACCACGTTTGTGCAGTAAGAATAATATTTGAAAGACTTTATAAAACCACTTGTACTTTAAAAAGCATTCCTTTTGGTAGCTTGATAATATAATACTTATGTATGGGAAATCTTTTCCTGAGTTTCGAGAATATCCAGTGTTTATAAAAATGTACACTTTCCAAAACTGAATTACTTATACAAATTAATTCTTTAAAATAATTTCGTTTAATTTATAAACATATCAATTAATTAAAATTCCATTTAGAAATATCAATTTATTCGTCAAAGATGTACAGGGTGCGGCAAAATGATAGACACTATTTGGGATGTCAATAAAAACCAAACCGCACAAAGCAAAGAAAAAAGTTTTTTATTTTTGGAAACTACATATCATGCCATTTTGAAACGTTACATTCGAAAAATTACATGTCTTAAATGACGGCCATAAACTTAAGTTTGTGCCATTTTCAGTTATCGACATGGCTTGGACAGGAGCGCATCGCGATTCCGCAAGAGATGATCCGTAGAGTAATAGCGCGCTTCCGTGAAAACCTTCAAGAGTGTATCGACAATAATGGCCGTCATTTAAGAGATGTAATTTTTCGAACGTAACGTTTCAAAATGACATGATATGTAGTTTCCAAAAATAAAAAAATGTTTCTTTGCTTTGTTTGGTTTGGTTTTTATTGACATCCCAAATAGTGTCTATCATTTTGCCGCACCCTGTATATACTATACATCAAAAATGTGAAAAAATACATTAAGGATTATGCGAGGTCACTTAAAAAAATAACCAACTAATAATTGTGTCGCCAAAAACCCCAATAAAAACTGCAAGCTGTGCTTCGCCCTCCCCCTTCCCCTAGAATAAAATTTCACTTAAAAAACTATTAATATCCGAATGTAGTGCCAAGGATCTATAGGGGAATCTGGGGTAAAGTGGGGACCCTAACGTATTTCAATTTTTTTCATATAGTTAATTTAGTTGTAAATAAAATTTGTATCTATTCCTTGATCGATATCGCTCTTGTGAAAAATGTTTAAGTAGTAATATTCAATAACGTCTGAATATAATATACTGTTAACGAAAAAACTACTTTCTCTCCGCTTTGCCCCAATGGCGGGGCAAAGTGGGGCCGGTCAAAAAATCATAGTCGATGGAATTAAAAGCGATTTATTGTCACGAATCATTTAAGAAAAAAAACTTAGGTTACATATGCATTGAAAAATAATGAGAATAAACCAAGCGAATGAAAGTTCGGTGCGATGAGCTCGTTCATTTGCTTACCTAGAGTGTTTTGAGTTTCGGCCTCGAATTCTTTTGACAACCATCGGAACTGTAAGACTTAGTCTGCTTGACCTCTTTTGGAAGTTGATAGATTTGCAGATTTGGTCTGCCTCGGTCTCTTTTAGGAGTTGGCTGCAATTCAGTTAGAGTAGTTCGCTTTTTTTCTTTTGACTCTTTTTGATTAATTTCTTTGAAAAACAGTGAATTAATTTCATTGCATCTGGATAAGTCAGGTATTAAATTTCCTCGATTGTGTGGCCATCGACCGAATTCGACATTCTTCCCCTTAAGCTGGTTCGGTAATTACCTTCCGGAAAAGGTGTGGAACAGTGACATTGGCGACCTAAGTTCGCCGAAATATACTGCTTCGCCGATGACGAGATTAACTATACCATAAGTCGCACGGAAAACCGATCAGGTGGGGGTCGTCTGAATTTGAACTCGGCATTGCTTGGACGATGCTCGATTGATTCATTAAGAAACTCAGAAGGCTCCCACCTGATCGGTTTTCCGTGCGACATATGGTAGTTGGCGAATGATTCATGATCGTGATGTTATTAAGCGATACGAACCGATATTCAGAATTCCGTCTACCATACGGTACAACAATATCAGTAAGATAATGCCTTGAAACCTCACCGCTTTGCCCCTCCCCACTTTGCCCCTGTATCACATTTTTAATTGACAGTTCGTTATTTGATCAAAAATCAACATAACGATACCATTCTAGGCTGTATTTGTTAACTAAAGAATAACTTTCAACACCATGTAACTAATTTTGGTGCAGAAAAATTCTTTCATTACTTACTTGTGTTGTAATAACAGAAGATTTTTACATCAAGGCCAAAAAACTAGGTGCGTGTTATATAACTTCGCTATGTAATGTCAGGCTGAGCTGCAACGTCCAAAAATACAACAGGGCATTTTTAAACTAAGTTCATACTGTTTTTGTTAGACATCGCTGATCTGTACGCGAATTATTGACAATTACCCGCTTTGCCCCGCTCTCCACTTTACCCCACATTTCCCTAACAAGTATATTTTTTAAGGTGAGCGATATAAAAAGCGCATAAGTATGAGTAAGAACTTCGATTAATCCTTCACACATCTCCTGTCGCCTATCTTTCAAATCATTCGGTATAATCAAGAGCAACAAAAGTAACCGAGATTAAAATGACAAATGACTGTAACAAAGCAGGCCACTGATGTACAAAATATAACTTGACGGGCCCGTACCGAAAGACATTATTATTCTTAAACGCACCAATGCCAGTTTCAGGCTTAGTTAATCGCTACTTAATCCGTCATGTAGTAAAGTTTTACAATTTGTCGACGAAATAAATATTGGCAAAATTCTTATTATTAAAATATATTCTGTACGAACCTCTTGAGCGGAACACCATATGTTAGTGTTAAACGTTGCATAGGCAATATATCATAACTAATAACTACCAAATGGAAAATATAAGTTATACAGTAAATAAATAAAAATGTCAACTTTTGTGCATTGTAATTGAATGGTTTTAACATACTTGCCATTTCTAGCCTTGTGTTTGCTGACTTGTGTATTTTCCAATTATTGGAAACAATTAAATATTACAATAATCTCATGCCAAATATTCACCAATTTCTTCAGGCACGGGCCCGCCAAGTAGTATTTTGAACATTGGTAGCCTGCTTTAGTATAGTCATTTGTCACTTCGATCTCGGTCATTTTCGTTGAGCTTGATTATACTGATTGTGAGTGATTTGCAGGTTGGGAGACCGAAGATGTATGAAGGATTAATCTAAGTTCTCACTCGCACTTATACGTCTCTTATACCGCCGACCCTGAAAAATATACTTGGTATAGGCCCTTGGCACTACATTCGGATATCAATACTTTTTATGTGAATTTTTTTATGGAAAGGGGGTGGGCAAGCACAGCGTGTAAATTTTATTGGGATTTTTGTTGACACGATAATTAGTGGGTTTTTTAAAAAGTAGTCTCGCATAGTCCTTGGCGTATTTTTTGTATTTTTATGTATTTGAGGAGGGGGGGGGGGGGGGGGGTATACTAGTTTTTAAAAATCGTTTACCATTTTTTAATCGACTTTTCCATTTTCATATCTTCTGACAATTTAGAATTATCAAAATTTCACCAATTTTAACCTATTTAATACTATTTCCGAGAAGATTGTATCAACTCATTGTTTAAGTAAATTATTAATTCGCGTTCTTCAATAATACCGTCACGGCCGAACATCTGACCCGCTAAGTCTATACATAGTCTTCTAAATTTCTCCATTTCATCGTATTTCTTGCAGTTTACAAAATATTGACATGAGTTTATTGTTTAAATAAATTATCAATTCACGTTGTTTGGTAATCCAATCACGATAGAAAGTTCGAATGTACCAAGTCTTAAAAATGTTGTCCGCTTCGTCGTATCTCTTGCCATTTCCAAAATAATTGTAGAAGTTTATTGTTAAAACAAATTATTAACTTGCTCTATTCGGTAATGCTATCACGGCTGAACGTTCGACTCCCTTTATAAAATCCCGAAATTTTCTTCGTTTCACCGTATCTCTCACCATTTCCGAGATATTTGCTAAACTTTATTGCTTAAACAATTATCGACTCTCTTTATTTGGTAGTATTATTACGGCTAAAAGTTTACTGTCCAAATAAATTTTGGAACAATTTATCGACTCGCTATGTGCACAGTAATACCATCACTGCTGAAAATTCAACCCCCTAAACGAGGTGGACCCTAATTTTTCCTGTTACGTCGTATTCCTCACCGTTTTCGAGATATCTAAATAAATTCATTGTGTTTAAACAAATTACCGATCCAAGCTGATTGGCAATACTTCCCTCGTTGAAGGTTCGGAAACATTAATAACTTATCTGATCTGACAGTCTCCTCAAATTTCTTGATGTCTTATTATTATCTATTATTATCTTAATATTCTCTCTTAATTTTAACTTTTTACGTTAACATCCAAAAGAACGAAATAAAATAGCACTATATACATTTATTTCCTTGACTACATAATTATATATTTTATACAAAGATTTCGGAGTAACTGTCAATTTAACACTAAATATTCAAAAAATAGTAGAAGGGAAACTTTATTCCATGGTTGGAACGAGAGTAGGTTGTTCATTCATAATATCGGTCGGTATATTATTTTTAGTGTTGTGTAGTAAAGAAAAGAGGGGACTAACTATGCAATATAGTAGAAAATATACTTAATCCCGCGGTTTGAATGAGAGTAGGTTGTTCATTCATAATATTGGTCGGTATATGATTATTAGTGTCGCCTAGTGGAGAAAAGGGCAGGCGGATTTTTTGAAGTTAGCGTCGAGTTTTCCCTGAAGATACGAATACGACTTGACAACATTTTTATTCTGACAGATTAGCAAGGCTCATCTTTGATCAATCATATCTGTAGAACCTGCTTATCGATTTGGTGCTTCATAGGCTCGATTATATGCGATATTAATTTCATAATTCAAAATGTCTTAGTTACTGAAAAACAAAGACCTCATTACGGGTATGAACTATAGGTACACGGAGTATCTATACATATATGTATATATACCGTGTGTTTTCGAGGATGGGGCACATAGGGGACATGTGGGTGCGAGTGAGGAAGTCGATAAACCCGGGTGGACGCATAAGTTTCATTGTCACCCACTTGAACTGGATAAATCTAGATAAATGCGCGACAGAGAGGCTCTTATGCACCCGCCATATGTTCTTACTTCCATTCGCATTCTCCCGATATGCCCCATCCTCGAAAACACAGTAGCCTCTCGAGTCTCGCCGTCGGAGGGGGGGGGGGGGGGGAGTGGGCGCTGTACTTTCTTTTCAGTCCTTGGTGTAAGCCTCAATCGAGGTTCTTGATAATGGTTAATTTAACTTTTTCCAATCAAGTTACGCCGCATACAATATTGAGATAAAAGGAATTAGTAGAATCGTGGAGCAGTGAAAAAATCCGCATTTTCATCTTCATGTATTTCTATATCTGTAGCTGAGAGATAAATAGTCGTAACTCCAATGTTACCCAATATTGAGTTAATGTCATTTTCAAACTACACTCTTTCAACTTGCTATTATGGTAAAAAAATCGTAAGTCCCGTTTTATTGGTTGCTAATATTTTTAGTCTTGAAAAGGTAGTATCTCCATGTATCAGTGGGGTAAAGGTAAAGTTGTTTTGCTCACTACAGAAATAGATATTTTCGTTATAAGGGCGTGAAGCGCCGTTTTTAACGAGTGTGAAGTTTTCCGCACGAGCGTAGCGAGTGCGGCAACCACACGAGTTAAAACGACGCGAAACGCCCTTATAACGAATTCTATTTTTTGTCACTAAGTGTCAAATACGAAGTTGACGGGGTTGAGGACACCCGTGAAACCGAGTTTTACGCACTGAGTGACGAAAAACTTTCTTTTATGGACATACGATTGTTTACCTTTCAGCTACAGATATAATCCATAGGACAAAACAGTAGACCTCACTAAAGACCAACCTAAGAAATTGAGAAATAACCTGATCTCTAACCTAACCTAACCTAACTCACTCTGGTAGTAGTAGGTAAGCCTCGAACATTGGTTTTTTATAGAGTAGTATTCTTATGGGATTCAGGGTGGCGCGGAATAACTGTTCAGTCTTTATGGCTAAATAAATTTAATGTTATGAGTGTTAGAACAGATATTTGACAATGAGCCCTGATGCGTCGTACGTCTTTACGTCTTTCATTTTCATGTCTCGCGTGGAACTGTCTGCTGGGTTTCCCATCCCTGGCCTCTATTCCCCCGGCTTGACCTCTACCCTAACTTGCTAACTATTCATTGTTAGTCAGTGCCCGCTAAGGGTTTTCCCAGGTCAGTGCAAGAGCCGCATCAATTATGTAATAGTTATATAACGCGCTTGTGTGTGCTATTTAACTGTAATATATTAGCAATATAGCAGAGGGAAATTGCAGTATAACTATTATACAATAACTCTTACTCTGTATTTACTGGGTGAATTTTCCTAGATGCAGTATGTGTTATCGTTGATTCAGGGTGGCTATTCTTTCCGTTCGATGGCGTTGTGAAGATAATATATGGAATGAATTGTCAGTTAAGAATTACTGTGAAAATAACAATGGTCTATTGCTAATTGTACAGGTACATACACTGACCCTCTCTCAATCTACGAAATTTAAAGGGCGTCGAGCTTGAGGATCGGGGTAAAGGGAAGGGCAAAAAGGCGAGAAAGTTTTGCGCTCTACTTTTTCCCAAATATAAGCCACAATTAAAAAGGTAGACTTGCTAGATTAAACCTTTACTCCGTAGCTAGCGAGTGACATGAGCTGAGTGGGGTAGAAGCTTGTGGAAGCACGAAATAAATAATTTAAAATGGACGCGCTACATTCAACATGAACGTTTAACAATGTCTGTACTGCCGATAGGGTGGTATCCATGCCATAATACCAAAGCGACATTTACGTCTCTAACGGCTGGTGCGACGCCGTTGAATAGATATTGAATGAAAAGAAGTATTGAATTTAACTCGTCCATAAGTCCGAACGACTCGTCGACCCACTCGCTTTCCCACGGGTGATAAATCGGAACCGCTCGATTCCATCACGGCTTTATCGTTACGCAAAAGTGCGAGCTTTTATGTCGGATGTAGAGCAATTCGGTAGTCAATTCAACACAATAGGTCGGACAGTCGGCGGGTACAAAATATGCAAATTCAACAGACGTGCGTCGAGCCGTCCAACAAAAACAATAAACGCAAACTATTGCATGTGTTCATACATCGATGCATTTTACGGAAAAAAATATTCGGCGGTCCTATTATTTAGCTGTAGGGAACCATCGGCTGGCTACATTTTCTACGGATTGACCGCTAACGAATTTGCAAAAAGAACTCGCTTCAAAAAGCTTCTGTACTGCCAACGGGCTCCTGCAATTGTCGCTAACGCGAACCCACCGAAAAATATTCACATTTAAAAAGTACGCTACGGCAGTACATGTGGCCCATATAAAAATCATTCTCCCCAATCCTAAAAAGAATGAATTACCAAAACTAAAAAAAAAATATTTGCCTAAAAAAAATTAAAATCCGAATATAGTATCAAGCACTAACGAGTACCCTGGTAGCACAGCTAATGTCGTTGAGTACCACATTGAAATTCAATTGATGCAATATTATACTATTATACAGAGAAAAAAAATTCATTAGAACAAGTGCATTTTAATTGGTTTAAGCGAATCCGCCTATTTAATAGAGTTCTGTCTATATATTTATTTCAAAGAAGTGAATATTTAATTTGTTAAAATTTATATTTGTTTATAACGAGCAAATATTTCATTTAAGTACTTATAGAAATATTTTTTCGGTTACATATAAAGTATTACGAGTATATATGTATGTTCGAGAGTAAAGTACACAAAGAGACCCGTAGTTTAATGTTGATTACCATTGTACTTTTTTGAGATTGAAATTACGTATGCGCAATTTTCCGCGTACAATAACATAATATACTTCCAAATGTTGTAGACGCATAGACGCTAGGTATACATTTGCCAAGGACTACATCCATTTACATATTTTCGTTATTTATCATTTTTTGTAAAAATCTTTCCAATAAAAGTTATTTGGTGTCGAGGGGGTAATGTAAAAAAATGTTAAAAAAATACGCCGAATACTATTCGGGGCCATTTAAAAAAATAACCCACTAATAATCATGTCGACAAAAAGCTTAGCAACAAATCCTCTCCGTTTTTCCCCCTCTCCCCTCCAAAAAAAATCCACTTAAAAAAGTACTGATATCTCAATGTGCCCAGGGCCTGTACTAAGTATTAGGGGGTTGCATTGAAATCTGCTGTTTTTTTTTCTTCTTTTTAAATCATTATGTCGTAATAAAATGTGTGAATACCTCAATCGAAGTATTTGCCTTCGGAAGCTATAACTTTTTTCCACTTTTCTGGCAGAAGTTGAATTCCACGATGAAAGAATTATCTACTTTTAGAGCTCATCCACTGAGCAACCTAATTTTTGACCTCTTGGTAATTATGGAAGTGTGTATCTTAAAAGTCGTGTTGCATCGATCTAAATAAATGATAATCACTCGGGGCCAGGTCTGGAGAATACACTGGGTACGAGAAAAATTCCCATTCGAGCTCCATCAATGTTTCTTTCACGGCTATAGCAACATGAGGCCGAGCGTTCTCGTGAAGAAGAATCACTTTTCGGCCATTTGACGCAATTGATGGCCGTTTTTGCATCAAATTATCGTTTAAACGCTCCAATTGTTGTTGATAACGTTCGGCAGTAATTGTTTCATTCAGTATCAACAGCTCATAATAAACGACACCTTCCATATCACACCAAATTGAAAGCATTGTTTTGTGACCGTAGATGTTTTGTTTTGGTATTGACGTTGATGATTAACCAGGATCAACCCATGATTCTTTGCATTTCGGGTTATCGCAATAGATCCATTTCTTCAGACGATTAGCAATTGCACTTTCGGTCAATTCATGTGGCATCCACTTTCCTTATTTTTCAATCTTTGCCATGGCATGTAAACGTTATGAAATTGTAGATTCGTATCGACTTCAAGCTGTTAAGCCAATTCTTTGAGTGTTTGAGTAGGGTTTTCTTCCAATAGAGCTTGCAGTTGTTCATCTTCGAACTTCTTTATTTGACTTGGCCGTTGTTTGTCGTGAACATCACAGTTTCCACTTTTGAAGCGTCGAAACCAGTCTCTACATACTGTTTCTGGTGGAGCAAAAATTCAGCATAAGTCTCTTTTCCATTTAACTAGACTGATTGTGAGTCACAGCAACGCGTGGCGGTGTACAGCTAGTATATTATAATACATCTTAAGTTCTGCTATGTTTGACACATCTTCCGTACGCGTCCTCCGCCATATTTTTACGTCTGCTGGGCGTTCAAGGTTAAGAGATTTTCTGCTGAAATAATTACCTGGTACCGTAAATCGTTTGATCCAATCATACAGGATCCCCAAGTCGGCAAATAATAGCGCATAGTTTAGACTATACTGCATATCGACGGTGTAGCGCACAAATGTGTTAAATACACATTTGTGCGCTACACCATCGATATGATGAATTTAATGAGACACTTTTAACATGTATATTATACATGCTAAAAATGTCTCATTAAATTCTTGCCAACCCAACACTTAACAGATTTGTGCGCTACGCCATCGATATTGTCTCTATCAACCTTCCCCGTATACAGACTGTAAGTTAACGAACCCGTTCTTATTTTTCCGCACCGGTCTTGTATAGGTACTGACCGCCCTCCCTTCACCACACCATTTTTCCACTTATCGCCATTACAGCGAATTTGTTTTTAATTAGTTTTTAAATTGTATATACATAACTTATAGCCTCATTAAAAACTACTATTAAGAAAATATGGAAATTTCATGAAAATGTATTACGTAAAATAATATATTCCTATTTCTTATTACTTCGTTTTAATATTCCTTTGCTTTATTGCTCCTTTTTATCCACCCCACACGAACTCTTGAGATTCGCGTCAAGATATTACTGCGTCCTATCACAGAGGAGCAGAAAAGCGTACGCTAGAAAGAAAGAAATAAGAAAGTATCGAGGCGATGTGTGTTTTCATTTGGTGAGAATATAGCGATCTTGCAAGGAAATATTGACACGTTTGCCACGGTGTCTTTCTTTTCGAACCTTAGTGCGAACGGTCTCGAATATGAACGGTGCCTTTCATTCGGATAGAAAGCAATAGCCCGAGCCACTACTTCCCACAGTTGTACGCTACGGCATAGTTCCCTAGGGAACCTCCATTCTCTCTCGCGAAGAGAGAGCCGGGTCTCCCCTCGACAATCAACATCTAGGGCGCCACGCCATCTTTCTTCCCACTTTACGCAGCGTCGTAAAAGATGCGTGTTACGAGCAACGAAGGATATGAAGCAAGTTGAGTTCCCCGAATATTCCGCTCAGCAGATGCGCGGCTTCAAGCCCACCTGCGTGTCGCAACGAGGACTTGTCGTCGGCCCTTGTGAAACTTTCAAATAATTCCACAGGTAGATATGTATATTTCGCCGAGGAAATGACAACGGAAGAAAAAACACGACCGTGTCGAGTGGTAAAACCACGCTATTATCGGACGTTTCTTTTCCATGGCTTTTTCGAATTGTGGGTGGAGGCCGCGCGTAATTTTACAAAGATTATACCGGAGGCGCGACACCTCTCCCATCGTCCGGACCTAGATATATACATATATACCAGTATAAATCGCGAAGCTCGCACTTAGCCCCCAAAATTTATTCTAATCCCGTAATCCACACATATTCGTATGTAAATGCAAATGCGAGAGTGTCGGCGTATGGAATTCGTACACATCTTGGATGACCGCAACGCCGAGATACTTTGGCCAGTATATGGGTTGGTGTATTTAGAGTCGAGCGAGCACGGAGAGTGAATTAATGGGACCCTCGCGTGGAAGACGACCGTCATACCGCTATTCCAGCGTCTCTTGGGACCGAACCCGGCGAGTGTGCCGTCGACCGCGGTATTATCGACTTCCCCGGTTGGAATCTACTTACGTTATTAGCGAATGCGAAGGCACTAATTGACGTCGCGCAGAAAGTGGGATGTGACGTCATCGATAAAACTGTACTCCTTAACATCGATTAACGAGAGAGATAACATCGTGTTTTTCGGGATAAGTTAATAATCTCAAAAAAATATCTTCGGTGTAAAAAACCTTCACCAAATACTATTGCCTTCACCACTTATTACTCTTTATAAGAAAAGTTAACTCATTTCTTGGAAACAATAAAATTCACGAAATCAGCTATTTGTGCCAAATACAAAAAAATTACATAATTAAATAAAATAAAGTCTCGTTTATCCGAGTTCCAATTATCCGAGGTTCTGTATTATCCAAGGTGGTTAAATTATCCAAGTACTCCACTTTAACCGAGGTTGAAGCTCGAATGGAATGGACGAAGCGGCTACGTTGCACGTGAAGTATAACTACAATATATGTACTGATCTTGTTAAACTATATCAGTAGTGCGAAATTACAATAAAGATGCACATTCACAAGCTCGCGCGTTTGTTATTGGTAGGTATATTTTTATACATTACAAATATATAAGATAATATGCATATTTATGTATACAAGACTGACATACATATGGAGTTAAAAATTTTCTTATTAGTACGTATGTGGCTCTGTATTATCTGATATTTCAGTTATTCGAGATATACTGCCCCCAACTACCTCGGATAAACAGGACTCTACTGTACTAGAATTTTAAATAAAATAATAATTTCAAATGGAAATACTGTGAATGTTTAATATAAATGAAAAATTAAATAAGTTATTATCTGGCGAGCCTCAATAAGATACTTGACTCTGTCCGAAGTAATCAGTATTTCGGTTAGCATGCTTTATGTACTCGTATATGAACACTTTTCAATTTTGAGTATATCGGGGCTCACCAAATATTTTATCGATTATTTTTCCATTTATATATTAAACTTAGTGATATTATTTTTTGCATTTGGTACAAAGAACTGATTTCGTGAGTATTTTTGTTACAAAGATACAAGTCAACTTAATCATCGCTGTGATTAGCTCTATGAGTAGTGGGAAAGTCACATGCACGCGTCAAGGTGTATTATTTGTGCCTTGGAAACAGTGCTTTCGTTAGTGAAATCCATCGATGGAAGCATTCGGAAGTCAGATTGGATGGCGACGAGCTCTATTCTCTGGATACCGCACGCACCACTTCTTCAACCACCTGGCTCGTTACATCAAGAGTAAGGACATCGCAGAAGCCATTGTGGATTGAGTTGCGCATCATGGGCTTTTTCAAGGACGTAATCTGCAAGCTCCTCACTCATCAACAAGGCGGTATTTACTATATTTATGTGTATAGGACATGCAATAATAGAGTAATATGAATAAATCAACGTGATACCAGTAAATTAATAACGTATAATTAGTTACAGAAATAAATACAATGATAAATAGAGTAGGTAGGTAGAGTAGGTAGGTAGGGTAGGTAGGGTAGGGTTTTATGTATTGTAGCTCTCATTTGTATAGTGTCTCCTGTAAAACATGTATTTTGAATGTACATACGTCTAGTATATAAGTATTTAAGGATCCATTCGAAAAGAAAATAAACAGATTTCTCTCGATATTTTGAAGCAGTTTCATTTATTCAATCATATGCACACGTTCACGTTGAATGTAGTACGTCTATCGTCAATGACCGCGTGTCTCGTCACGGTCGGAGCTATCAACCGATTCTCATTTCAAATGATTTATTTCGTGTTTCTACAAGCTTCTGCCTCGCTCAGCTCCTACCACTCGCTATCCACGGAGTAAACGTTTAATCTGGTAAGTCTATTTTTTTTAATTATTGCTTTTATTCAGGAAAAAGTAGGGCGCAAAATTTCCTCGCCTTTTTTACCCTACCCTTTACCCCATTCCTCACGCTCGAGGACCCTTAAATGCACCAATTAAAGTCAAGTACAAGTAGCAAGAAGTACATATAAGACAGTTTACCATCTTGTGCGTACATGACTAATTCACGTGTGCTACGAAAATACGTAGACGATGACGATAGACTAATGGAACTGAGTGACTGTTTTGAAGACTAAACATACACAGCGCCGTTGCAATAATACTAATACATATGAAATGATTACAATGGGTAGAAGAACTACTGTACTTTCATGAGTTGTAGATTTTATTAATAATGTTTATTAATAATGAAAATATTAATGTTTCATTATTTTCTGTAATACATTTTTCGGTAATATCCGGCTCAGAGTTTCGCGCAAACGTATTTGATGTGAAACTCTACCGAATGTCTTAATAACATCGCAAGGTCCGTTGGATTAGGGTCTTCCATGCAATTTATCTGTCATCACCGTTCTGGCGACGCAGTATCTATAGCAAAGTATGCCAAGTTCGAAAGGAACAAGAAGCACGATTATGTGTATAGAGTCGGGTCTATTTTTTATTTTCCACAGACTAAACCGTCGAAGAAGAAACGCATACTTAGTCCCCAAAAAGTAGTGAAAAGAAATCATGGAATACTGGTTTTCATTCAATTCCACAGTATCCTAAGGAACGAGGAAATGTACCATTCAGGGATCAGTTGTCTCTGAAATTAAACTTGAATATTTCACCGTGAAAGGTATAGTTTTCCTAAAAGATATCCATTTTTTACTGTTTGCAGATGAAGAATATTTCATTTATGAAACATAGTCTTTCCCCAGCAAAGGAAGTTTTCGAAATGTTACAGAGATCACTGGCACTCCTCGATATAAAAAATCATTAATTAGTGCTTTATAACGCTTTATCAAAGAAAGCGAAACCACGTATAACTATGAGAATATCTCGTTTGTCGGAAGTATCGTGGTTCATAAGTGCGAATTACTCTTTACCATGAAATTAGAACGGATATAAAATGTAGGTTAAATGATAGCAGCTCTAAGAAAAATAGTAGCTTGTCCAAGAAAATTCGGAAGAAACTTTAAAAGGAATCGACCGCCCTCGAATCGACTTTATCATAATTCGAAAGATCAATCGTTATATTCATTGGCGCGACTGGCTTTGAGTTACTTATGAAGACTCGAGATAGCGTCGTTACATGAAGCATCTTTTTCGCGATAGTAACCACTTCATTCAGCTCTAACGCCTGTAATTTTCTACGAGCAAGCTGCAGATATACGGTAGATAAGTACAATCGATGTCTTGCTTCAATTACGGGCTTAAAATGTCTCGTTCTCAATTTGCTTAAATTAAATATCGGAAAATTAACTCGGCAGCTAATTTTGCCGGCGGTAGTAAGAGCGCACCGAGAAACGCCTATAGGCGCGCTTCCTTCAGCGAATAGTCTGGGGAAATGAAGCCGACCTACCCACACCCGACTCTATCCTACTCCATCCTACTTATATAGCGTGGTGGTCCGTCTCGTTTCATCTTCGCGCAAATAATTTAATCCGGAGTAAATACATATGTTTATGAATTTCTATAGATACCTATATATGTATACGAATGTTTTCGTACGTGTATAATTTTCGAGCCTGAGTTTCACACGGTCAGACTTGAAAGGCTTTACCGAAGGTACCAGAAGGATTAGTATCATTAAAATTAATAAACGTAATTCGAATCTTAATTGGAGCTCCAATGCAAATGGCGAGTTTAGTGAAAAGTTTAGTCGCCTTCTTATCGACGGAGTGTTTCATCCCGGAGTCGTCTTTTAGACTCGTCAGTAAGGCTAGGCCTCCGTGATTGTCGAGCAGCCGTAATCCTATGTAGTGACCAGAGTCGTGTTCGACCACTTATGAGAAACAGCAGCGCCTCCTGGTGCTATCCGTCACAGGCATAACATCTAATGCCGCGCTACGGCGGTGAGAACGGGTGTTAGGGTAGCGACGTCGCCTCCTCCTGGCATCGCAGGCATGGCTAGACGTAAAACTCGGGACGCATCGGCTCTCTCCGCTGCGACTCGGCGGTCCCCTTTCCCCGAGCGCTAGCTTCACACTTGCTACTACGCGCTCACTGTATCGGTGTACGAAGCAGTACGAAGCGTTCCCGTGCACACTGCAAATACAAATGCGCACTGGCGCACGTGTTCTTTCGACGGATGCGTGGTCCATCCTTCCTATCACATACTTTCTACAAAGAAGAATTTCGATGTTTCACATCTAACAGGCGTCCCGTGACGCATTTTGTGTTTTTAATCAAACTTTTATTATTACTCTCACTTTAGCAATATACGTTATATATGTCCTTATTGAATTCACTATCTAGGCTCAAACCTCGTATGAAGAAACAAACGTATAGTGACACGCACACTAAAGCTGTAATCAATTTTTTAGAGGTTCTCCAATCCCGTCTCGTTATATAACTAACTTTACCGATACTTACATAGATTCCGCGCAAATTTCAAGTAGATAATATAAGTATACAGTATGTCCCATAATGACCATGACAGCGGGAAATGGGAGGTTCTTGGTTAAAAACTAGGTAGTATAAAGAGCAAGTTATAATGTCGAGGGGGAAATAGTTAAGAAACTAAAAGAGTTAAAAAATTACCATATATAGGATTACAGTTCCGATAGCAAACGCTGTTCACCCATAGATAGATAAACATAAGGGGCTCCGATAAATTAAATTAATTTAAGTTAGATTAAGATAAGTTAAATTAATTTTAAACTACTACAGGCAACATAAGTATTATCTTAAAGGGCCATTTGCACGGTGATAGTTTCTGCGATAGTTGCTGTCATGTTAGCCCGTAAATAACCCGAAAGTAACTGTCATGCTGACGCGACAGTTACTTTCGGGTTATTTACATGGTGATAGTTCATGTGATAATGGCTATCATGGTCATGATGACAGCAACTATCGCAGAAACTATCACCGTGCAAACGGCCCTTAAGAATAAGGGGCTCCGTCCAAAATCCGCTTCGATATCACACTCATAAATGATATCTCAATCGATTAACAGCAATTCGGCGTTAGAGATTTCTTCTGCAAGTGTGATCAGAACAGATCTTAAACGAAACTCCTAACGCTTACAAACAGTAAACAAAAAGGACAATAAACAATAGGACAACGACGTTTGCCATTAGAACTGTCACTCTGTTGTTCATCTTAAAACTTGTTTAGCTTTTTAACACGTTGAGCGCCACGTGTTAACTACTACCCTCTCGACATAATAATTTACACTTTATAGGCTTAATTTTTAACAAGGAACCTCCTATTTCCCGCTGTCACGGTCATTGTGGGACATACTGTATATACAGGGTGAACCAGGATAAACGTCATTAATTTTGATATGTTATAGAACAACAAAAATAAAGTAGACTTTCGTAAGAAAAATTTTTTTCAAAAATGTTTACTAACAAAGATACAGGGTGTTAAAGTCGTGGAAAAAAAAATGGTTTTCTCATCATAAGTTCTAAACCACTGGACCGATTTCCATGAAATTTCGCACACTGACTAATGCAGTACACCTCTAAGTAATGATTAAAATTATTTTAAAAATTTTCCAGTTGCGTAGATACTGGGGGCTGGTACCCCCTTTTCCCCCTCCTGATTTTCGGCACCACTGGGTATTTTACAAAGAACATTGAATTTTTGAATTTCCTGTTTAATTTAGAAAGAAAAATTACCCTTACATTTTTTTTAGTTTATTTCTTCGTTTTTGAGATATTTGAATTTATAGGGCTGCAGACAGGCCAAAACTTATGATTGAACTACCAAGAAAATATATGACAGGCCGAAACTATTTAAAAAATATTATTACTGACTAGACATACATCAAAGATATGAATAAATAAATAAATAAATAATCAAATAAATTATTTTTTTAAATTTATACTTAATTTGATTATTTATTAATTAATTAATTTTTTGCATATCTTTGATGTATGCCTAGTCAGTAATAGCATTTTTTAAACAGTTTTGGCCCCTCATATCGTATTTTCTTGGTAGTTCCAAAATAAGTTTTAGCCTGTCTGCAGCCCTATAAATTCAAATATCTCAAAAACGGAGCCATAAACCAAAAATTTGTAAGGGTAATTTTTCTTTCTAAGTTAAACAGGAAATCCAAAAATTAATTTTCTCTGTAAAATACCCAGGGGCGCTGATAATCAGGAGGGGGAAAAGTGGGTATCGGCCCCCAATATCTACGCCACTGGACAATTTTTAAAATAATTTTAATCGTTACTTAGAAGTGTACTATATTAGTCTGTGTGCGAAATTTCATGGAAATCGGTCCAGTGGTTCAGAAGTTATGATGAGAAAACAATTTTTTTCCACAATTTTAACACCCTGTATCTTTGTTAGTAAACATTTTTGAAAAAAATTTTCTTATGAAAGTTTACTTTAGTTTTGTTGTTCTATAACATATCAAAATTAATGACGTTTAACCTGGTTCACCCTGTGTAGGGACGCGAAAATCGTCTTTCGAGTTTTGCTGACGCTAGGAGGCGAATAATAAAAGACCTGCATGACTGTAAGGCCGCAAAGGATTAAAAAACCGAGCTCTTCATATTTTCTGAACGTGCGGTATTTAATTTGGTTGGAGGGGGTGAAAGTACGGGAATGTTAAGAGAAGAAGCGGCAGATTATAGGAAGGGGGTGTAAAGAGAGAGGGAGAGAGAGAAACAGAGAGAGATAGGTGGGAGTGGGAGAGAGAGGGAGAGAGAGGGTGGGAGAGAGAGGGTGGGAGAGAGAGGGAGGGAGAGAGTGAGGGGGAGGGGGAGAGCGTGGGGAGGGGGTCGAGGGACAGAGAGTTGGGAAAGAAATGGTCCCGCCTCGGCAGTCGACAGTTTAGACCCCTCACGGAGTCATAATAACTTTGCACAGGGAGGTATTTTTATATTTCTTCTCTGTGACATTAAAAATCCTGGGCTAAACTTTCAACATACATTTAAGTTAAAGCCCTGGGTTCACTCCCTCCCCCTTGCTACCCCTCTCGCTTGTAGCGCTTGTTCGGTGCTGCCTCTTGAATAAAAATCACCCTCAATAGCGCACTTTACTTTAGTACCGAGCTCTTGGGGGGAGTGGGAGGGGAACATAGCTTAAAAAAAGAGAATACGGGATATATTAATAGCTATAATGTGTGAGGTCAATTAGATTGAATTTCACTCTTGTGTGTCAATCAGTATTGCGGAAGTTCAACAGAAATTATATTTTTGCGTAGTTTCCTATTAAAATTTGTGTCAGAAATGTTTAATTCATTCGTATATTCACTCATAAAATTGCATTCATATGAATCTTACATTTAGGTGAATCTAATTCTTTTAAATTCATAATTCAGATCTAATTGAATGACATATTTGTTTCTGCTAATGGCATACAAAACATATTATATCGATGAACAACGTACGATTAATATTCACTCATAGATGCAAAACATAACGAAACTGTCAAAGTCATCGACGTAATCCTGATGTCGCACTCTTCGTTGACTAAAGAGTTGACAATTGGTTATATAATCCTAAATTGCACTGTTAGTGAAGAGCCGGCACATTTTCATGGTTAGGCCAAGAACTTGATCTACTTTATACTGATAGCTTCAGCAGACGGAAAACAGAGCTTGACGGAGCATTCTATAACGTCATCATGGGCCAATTCAGACCAATACCACCTGTATCAATTTTAGTGGAAAAGGCTAGCGCGCCCCTGCTCGGTTTATCGTAGGATATACGGTAAAGTATAAAGGCAGATTGAAAAGTCCAATACTTTTCTAGTAGATGGTGGTGCGATCGCAAAAATGAGTATATGCCCCCATTTGGCGAAAAAAAAAGTTCTGATCCACCACAACAATGCACCTGCGTCCGCCGTTGTAACAGCGAAATTGGTCGACTTGAAGTTCAAATTGCTGTCGCATCCACCTTATTTAGCGGATTTGGCTCCCTGCGACTTCTTTCTCTTCCCAGACTTGACAAAATGGTTGGTTGGAAAGAAATCCTCATCAAACGAAAAGGTCATCGCCGTAGCAGGAGGCTACCTTACTGATTTTGGGGCGCACCACCATCTACTAGAAAAGTATCGGACTTTTCACTCTGCCCTCGTATGTACGAGGGTGGATCAATAAGTACCCGTGTTATCAATGGAGACGCAAGTTTTTTATAATTTATAATTTTTATTTTTCAACGTAATCCCCTTTTAACACGATATATTTTTCCCAACGTTCCTGCAATTTCTTTAACCCCTCCAAAAAATATGATTTTTCTTACTCTTCAAAATAGGCTGTTGTCTCAATGATAGCTTCCTCGTTTGAGCTGAATTTTTTTCCCCGCAAGCCATTTTTTCAAGTTGAGGAATAGGAAGAAGTAAGGAGCCAGGTCGGGTAAGCACGGTGGGTGCGGCAACAATTCGTAGCGTAATCATGCAGTTTGGCCGCGGTAATTCCGGCTGAGTAAGCTGGTGCGTTATCATGGTGAAACAGCAATTTTTTGCCAAATGAGGCCGTGTCTTATTCAATTCCGCATCGAATCTGTCCAATAAAGCACTAGTATTTCCTCGTGATCGTGCTTCCTTTCTCCAAAAAGTCAATAAGGATCATCCCTTTCGCATCCCAAAAAATCGATGCCATGACCTTTCCGGCCAATGGCGCCGTTTTCGCCTTCTTCAGAGCAGATTCGCCTGAAAAAGTCCATTGCTTTGACTGTTGTTTGGTCTCGGGCGTATAGTAATAAATCCAGGTTTCATCAATGGTGACGACTCGACACAAAAACTCCCGCGGATTTCGCTTGAAGAGGTCCAAACACTGCTTTGAAACTGACATCCGTATCCGCTTGTTGTCTATTGTAAGCAATCGCGGCACCCATCAGGCGGACAGTTTTCTCAGCCCTAATGTATCGTGTAAAATATTGATTGCCGATCCATACGGCACCTCTTCGACCTCGGCTACTTCGCGCACTATCGTTCGGCGATCAGCGAGGATAATGTCGTGGAATTTTTCAACGATTTCTTCAGTAACCACATCTGTCGGGCGGCCTGGGCGCTCCTCATCAAAAACAGAGGTACGGCCACATTTGAATTCGTTGAACCAATATCTAACGTTTGTCATAGATGGTGAAGGATCCCGGTAGACAACATCCTACTTCGCTTTTATTTCTTCGCACGTTTTTCATCCAAAAATAGGAAGCGAATCACGGATCGATATTACTCTTCTTCTATTGTTTCGAAAAATACCAAACACATTCAATAAAATTGGCTGTAAAAACCAAACTAATCTAGCGATCAGTCTGACATTTTATGTGACGTCGTTTCACAGATGAGAGTATATGATGGTAATAGGACTGTGGGTCTCGTACCACACTCTCGATCTCTACGCGCGAAGATCGAATCCCAGTGGGAATGAAATCACTCACGAACAATACAGAATAACTCTTTATTGCCTTCGTGAAAGCAGAGAAAGGAAAAAAGGCGGAAACCGATCGCGGCCGTGTCGAACCGTTCGTCGTCAAGAACTCGAATAACAGAATAGCTGAATGACAAAAGGAAGAAAAGAAGGCGTAACAAGCGCCTAACGCGATCGGTGCACCTCCTCTAGAGTCGGCCCTGGAAGGCGGCACAGGCCTGTCACAGGACTTGTACCAGTAACGCCATCTGTCGTCAAACACGGGTACTTATCGAACCATCCTCGTACACTTAATATCTGATTTAGGCCCGGTTGTACAACATGCCGATATACTGCCCGATAGTGTTATCCTGCCGACAAGTCCGCTTTTGACGTATTTTGACTATAGCGTAAAGCGGACTTGTCGGCAGGAATAACACTATCGGCATGTTGTACAACCGGCCCTTACTAATACAAAAGACTCGACGGCAGAGGATCATGTATCTGTAATGGACCGTATCAACTTCGGTTTCCCTCACTGCAAGGGATCGGAATGGTGGTGAGGAAGTATGGGGTAGCAAAATAATTGAACGGCGAAATATAATATGCGTCTTAGGCCCGGTTGTACAACATGCCGATATACTGCCCGATAGTGTTATCCTGCCGACAAGTCCGCTTTTGACGTATTTTGACTATAGCGTAAAGCGGACTTGTCGGCAGGAATAACACTCTATCGGCATGTTGTACAACCGGCCCTTATTATGTTGAGAAGAATCGCAGAATTTAGACCGTCGCGTCGCCTAGGTTGGACTGTCCCTGTATCTAGAACAGAAAGGATATTTTTCGTCGTTTGGTTAACTAACTGAATACATCATATGCTTAGACATGGAGTTGGATAACGCACTTTTCCATTAGCTTTGACAATTATATTTATAGCTGGTAGAGCAGCAGTAACAGTCCAAAGGTGGCTCTTCCCTACACATTGGAAGCATCATAAATCAAACCACTGCACGTTCCAATAACCAGCGACTTGACTTCTTATATTAAAATAGTAGAAATATTTTGGATGCTGATACTTCTGGAAGTAAATGGATCGACAAACGAATTGTCAAGAACACGGAATTAAAAACGGTTTCGAAGCTTTATGCAGATAAGCATAATATATTGTACGTAACGCGGGTATTCTTTTTCATTCCTACGGACAAGTAGAATTCACTGATAATGAGTAATTAAAGTTACCTGCTAAAGTTTATTAAGATTTCAGTTTTTGCCTTTCAAACAAGTCAACTACGTATATGTACGATTATAAATAGGTGTATGATTCTTTGTGCAAATTAGAAAAAGGAACTATCGATGCGAAAGTAAATATAATTTCGGAAAGTTCTTCAAATTACGAAGGTAAAAAAATATTGTTATTCTTAGAATTTAAAACGAAGGAATAATTTCATCCTTTTGAAATAAATTGCAACCAACAACTTTAACATCAAACTTACAACCGTATAAGTATTATACATATACAGTGTAATGACCAAGAAGGTTATTTATCTCGAGTTCTTCTCTGACTGCCTCTTCCTATCTAAAGCTTCGGAAAGCAATTTGTATCCAATTCCAAGCAGCGTCAAGTGCCACGTCGCTCGAGGATCGTAAGATGTACTCTGACTGTGAAGTGAAAACCAATCAGTATTAATAAGAATTAATTCTGCCCACCTCCACAACAATCAAAAGAATAAATCAATAATAAAAAAAGCCTTCTACTGGATACACAGTACTAAAATAGATGTTTTGGAATGATATGAACTTTAAATAAAGGGAGTCCTTATACATACAACGAGTCCCTCTAGAGGTTAATATTGGATGTAGTTGAATTCGTCACTTGTCCTACCAACCAATGATGAATTGAGGAGTTAGTAATTGCTCTAAGTTCGAGCTATGCATTATCAGTCAATTCTTAAATCCTCTGATCCATTACTGGTCCATGGTATAATACAAGAATTAACGAATTCAGCTACTTCCAGTATTAATTTTTGAAGCGGTCGCCCCCTATTATTAGTTATAACATATATTTGACAAAAACATTAATTGCAATAGAATTTAGTGCTCATCATATCTATGTTGATTTCTATAATAATGATATTGCAATAGTACAAGCGTTTTGGCATAATCTCATCTATTTAATCCCCCGTTTCTCTCCAGTCGACTTGCTAAACTCATACATTTTTTCACATTGTAATCACAATGTCTTTGTATGAATAATCATTATATGAAAATAGATATTTAGGAAGAAATGATGCAATTTCGGGACCGCTGAAATATGGGCAACGTTACCTATATAGTTTAGATGTCTTTTTAAGCGTAAACCAAAACGTATTGAAGTTAGACTGAAGATTATGTAAATATAAGTCATTACTGACATTAGATTTACCTTTAATGTAAGTTAGGTATAGCATTGACTCAGTAATAATATGTGTCTCAGTTTGAAAAATATGAATGACCTGAAAATCTCTAATAGTCAAGTCCCAAAATTAATACTGTGCACTATACGTTTCCCTTGATGTTTCAAACAATTTCTTCGTTAGTTTTGAGAATCAATGATATTTAACATACTTACACCCGTTAATCACGGAATAACGTAGAAATTTCCACGCGAATGCACCAGTTTGGGTTGCCGATCAACATTATATCCTTATCACCTGTACACACGACCCTACGGAGATGAGCCAACGAGGCGATAACTACTTTTTCGAATGCTGGATGTGGGTGGTAACTTCCAGAAGACCATTTCGATATGTGAAACGACAAAATACCGAGAGTGAGCTCGTCGTTCCGTGCAACACTCTTTTTACTCACTCTCTCGTCGGCTTTACGGATCGTGAAACTACGTGACCGCCACGAAAGCATTGCGCCACACGAAACGGAGTTTCGACTTTTCTCGATGTAATACATCTTTACCTACCAAGAATCTCACGTCGCGCGAGGCGTTACACGCCACGAGCGTCATGAATTCTCGATAAGAATATCACTCCACAAAAACAGATTCTCTGTAAAAAAAAGGCGGCATGTTCATTCAGTGCTAACAAAAATTGATACCTACGTAAAATACTCTCCAAAAAAGATTTGAAATCAATTAAGATCGCCATGTTCCAGATTTATATATAAAAAGTAAAAGGCATCATTTGAAAGGAAAATTATTGTAAATCAAGTTACTAAAAAAATTCGACTAAAAAATTTATTTAAAAAATTGTAATAAAAAAGAACTTGCCGCGTTTAAGTTTTCATCTTTTGTCCACTATACCGAATAATTGGTAGTGCTTGGACGGTGCTAGAGTAATTCATAAATTGCACTGCCGAAGTCAAATTCAGAGAAATTCAAAAGGCCCCCGCCTGATTGGTTTCCCGTGCGACATTCGGTATACTGGTGGTATCATATAAGAGTGTATGAATTTATTTAAAATCATAAGTGCAGAGTTTAATTCTGTCTGAATTTTTTATTTTGAAGGAAAAAAATGCGGCAAGTTCTTTTTTATTAAAATTAAAAAAAAAATGTTTTAGTCGAATTTTTTTAGTAACTTGATTTACAATAATTTTTCTTTCAATGATGCCTTTTACTTTTTATATATAAATCTTGAACATGGCGATCTTAATTGATTTCAAATCTTTTTTGGAGAGTATTTTAGGTAGGTATCAATTTTCGTTGGCACTGAATGAACATGCCGCCTTTTTTACAGAGAATCTGTTTTTGTGGAGGGATTTCACTACTTTTTTTGGAATTTATTCATGAGGAGAATACGTACATGTAGAAGAATAGCTTCCTATTACCACAAAATTAAAGTCTCACATTTTATACCGATACGAGCCAATTAATTATATCCACGTTACTTTTGATTTATTCTCGTGATATTTTGAAAGGGATTTATAGACTAGAGAGAGAGCGCTTATATTTTTCACTTTGCCTTACAATTAGTATTTTGGAGAAATAAAACATATACCGCTTTCGAATTTACAGGCCATCGGATTTTTCTTATATTTTGGTCGTCTACAGAAATCCATGAAGACGTTTTACCTTCAATTCTTCTCTCTAAGTATACTCTTCCAATGACCATGACGAATTGTTTCATCACATGTAAAGATACCACTTATGACAGTATATATGTTGTTACATATATTATCTCGAGACGTTGGAATAGTTTTAAGAAATCCTTTTGCATGCACCGCTGAAATTTCGCACTTACTCATAAATAAATTTAACTTAATTATTACTACATCATTTACAGCTTCGATGCTGACCTTACGACTCATTTCAATCCGAGTAGAACATTCATTGCAAATATCATCATAAACATGCCAATGCGAATAAAAATCATCTATTAACTGTTGCAGATCAAGTATTCCGTTGTGGTGCGGGTCCTGATTGGTCTACTCGCAAAGATGCGTATACGTTTCTTAGCGAGTAGACCAATCAGGACCCCCGCCGCACCGGAATACTTGATCCTGATTGGTCTCTTCGCTGAGTGGCGTGCACGCAGATACGAGTGACTTGAGAAAGGCCCCCCCTGATCTCCCGGTAGCTGTCAATTCGGGAGATTGGAGCATCTAACCTCGAAATCAAGTGTACAAGTGATAAGATAATAATTATTCAGGTTTCTTCGGTGAGTTTCCCTAAGTGTTTAAAGTAGTTACTCCATTATTGTAATCCAATTCCATTGTGTATCCCTTATTTTTCTGCCACGACTTTGATTGTTGATAGTGGATGGATCAGCTAATAAATTTGATTTTTATTCACTATCAACAATCAAAGTCGCGGCAGAAAAATAAGGGATACAATGGAATTGGATTACAGTAATGTAGTAAATACTTTATTATTATTTTTTCTTTATCAATATATATATTTCCTCTTTCGTATTATACTATCCCAAGTTCGAATTTATATACCGACCTGTCAAATGTGAAGTGTACATGTACCTCACTTTTATTTCATTAAGTATTACTGCAGAACGAGTAGGTAAGAAGATTTTCATGAAGACTCATGATTTTCTGACTTGTCATCTCGTACAGGTGCAACCGAAGAGGATCTAGCTCGTGTCCTGTCCACAAAAAGATGACTCGATGGACATTGGAGAATGTCAGACTTGTCACCGAGCGCCTATTACCCACGGTACATTAATTGCAATACGCGTTTCTCGTTTCAACTATTCCAGCGTTAAATAACTTTTACTTCTTTCAAGCTAATAACCTTTTTTGAACTGTTCGTGGTAGGAGGCAGCGATCGATAATAGCGACTCGTCGTAGACAAGTTCGTCCATTAAAACTAAAAGGCAATTCGGTGTACCGAACTACTACTGCGATAATGTGCCCAAGCTCATGGTCTATTCTGTGATTAACGTTAACGTAATCGTGATTATGCTCAGGTGATGGGTGTTCCAAGGGAGATAAAGTTGATACTAAACATTGGATGCTGTAAGCTGACTTGCTAGTGTATGCTTTGCAACTGGAACATTATCGCAGGAATAATTTGTCCATGATTAGTCACAATCATTGATCGCTGCCCCCTACGATGAACAGTTTGTACAAGGTAAATACTTTGAAAGAAGTGAAAGTTATTTAAAACAGGAATAATTAAAACGAAAAGCGCATATTGCAATAAATGTACCGTGGGTAATAGGCGCTCGGTGACAAGTCTGACATTATTCGATGTCCATCGAGTCATCTTTTTACGGATAGGACACGAGCTAGGTCCTCTTCGGTTGCACCAGTACGAGATGACATGTCAGAGTCTGCAGTAATACTTAATGAGATAAAAGTGAGGTACATGTAACCTTCACGTTTGACAGGTCGGTATATAAATTCGAACTTGGGATAGTATAATACGAAAGAGGGACTATATCGATAAAGAAAAAATAATAATAAAGTAGTTACTACATTACTGTAATCCAATTCCATTGTATCCCTTATTTTTCTGCCGCGACTTTGATTGTTGATAGTGAATAAAAATCAAATTTATTAGCTGATCCATCCACTATCAACAATCAAAGTCGTGGCAGAAAAATAAGGGATACAATGGAATTGGATTACAATAATGGAGTAACTACTTTATTATTATTTTTTCTTTATTTATATATTTCCTCTTTCGTATTATATTATCACAAGTTCCAATTTATATACCGACCTGTCAAGCGTGAAGTGTACATGTACCTCACTTTTATTTTATCTCTTTTTCGCCTCTGGGGTATAATCATTTACATCTCACAAAGCACGTTTTTGCAAGTAACTTTTCTGTAACATTCCTGCGATATTTTGCCATATTCGTGAATACTACCGTATGTTAGGAATATATATTTCTTGATAAATTCGCGAATGTTGCAAAATATCATAGAAACATTTCGGAATCATTACATCGAAAGATTTCCTCGATAAGATTGTACTTGTCAGAGCTGAATTATATGTGGTTTTTATAATTATTTTAGGAAGTCCCAGAAGAATACAGGTGCAGCATAATATAGATCTGTGCTAGAAAGAATAAGGAATAACCTTCGACGAGCATTCGGGCTGTGGCAACAGAGGTTAGAATCAGCAAGATCATGGTAGGGAGGATATTGAAGGATGAACGCACGTCCATGCACTCGAGGCAGCAGATATAACCCACCGAATAAACTAATGCAGCTGGTTCTTGGAACAACAAGTGGACGATCCCTCGTTCAAAAGAAACCCCCTCGGGTTCGCACATGATTTGGAGTCCTTCTGGGTGGAATTGAATAGCAGTACGTTTATTTCTGTAACAAATTATAAATAACACAATTATATTCAGTATTTCACTATTTAAAATATACCCAACTTACTCTACGTAGAAATTAAAAAACTATATTAATCTGAGTTAACTAATTCTATAGGTAATAATGACATAATTATTAAAAGTGATATATTTCCTCTTTCGTATTATACTATCACACAAGTTCAAATTTATATACCGATCTGTTAAAAGTGAAGTGTACATGTACCTCTCACTTCTATTTTATCTCTTCCTTCGCTTCTGGTGTAACGACGGTCAATGAGGAATCACTGATATCGATTAGGGTTCGAGGGTTATTCCTCATTCTTTCTAGGACAGCATCGATATTTTGCTGCACCTGTATTCTTCTGGGACTTCCTAAAATAATTATAAAAACCCTATATAATTCAGCCCTGACAAGTACAATCTTATCGAGCTGTACCTTATCGAGGAGATCTTTCGACGTAATGAGACCGAAACGTTTCTATGATGTTTCGTAACATTTGCGAATTTATCGAGAAATATATATTTCTAACATACGTCAGTGTTCACGAATATTGTAAAATATTGCAGAAATGTTACAGAAAAGTTATGATATTTTGTAATTTCCATCGTTACACTAGAGGCGAAGAAGAGATGAAATAGAAGTGAGGTACATGTACACTTCACGTTTGACAGGTCGGTATATAAATTGGAACTTGTGATAGTATAATACGAAAGATGAAATACATCATTTGTAATAATTCTGTCATTAGAATTAGTTAACTCAGATTAATATAGTTTCTTAATTTCTACGTTGAGTAAGTTCGGTATATTTGAAATAGTGAAACTGCAAATGATTATGTTATTTACAATTTGTTACAGATCGTATGCGAAACCGAGGGGATTTCTTTCGAACAAGGGAGCATCCACTTGATGTTTCAAGAACCAGTTGCATTAGTTCATTCGGCGAGCTGGATCGAGTGCATGGACGTGTGCCACTTTAAATGGATATTTTGTAATTTCCATTGTTACATCAGAGGCGAAGAAGAGATGAAATAGAAGTGAGGTACATGTACACTTCATGTTTGATAGGTTGGTATATAAATTGGAACTTCTGATAGTATAATACGAAAGAGGAAATATATCGATAAAGAAAAAATAATAATAAAGTAGTTACTACATTATTGTAATCCAATTCGATTGTATCCTTTATTTTTCTGCCACGACTTTGATTGTTGATAGTAGATGGATCAACCAATAAATTTGATTTTTCTTCACTATCAACGATCAAAGTCGTGGCAGAAAAGTAAGGGATACAATGGAATTAGATTACAATAATGTAGTAACTACTTTATTATTATTTTTCCTTTATCGATATACTTCCTCTTTCGTATTATACTATCAGAATTTCCAATTTATATACCAACCTATCAAACGTGAAACGTACATGTACCTCACTTCTATTTCATCTCTTCTTCGCCTCTGATGTAACGATGGAAATTACAAAATATCCATTTAAAGTGGCACACGTCCATGCACTCGAGACAGCAGATCCAGCTCGCCAAATGAACTAATGCAACTGGTTCTTGGAACAACAAGTGAATGATCCTTCGTTCGAAAGAAACCCCCTCGGGTTCGCATACGATCTGTAACAAATTATAAATAACAATCATATGGGGTTTTTATAATTATTTTAGGAAGTCCCAGAAGAAAACAGGTGCAGTAAAATATCGATGCTGTGCTAGAAAGAATAAGGAATAACCCTCGAACCCTAATCGGTATCAGTGATTCCTCATTGACTGTCGTTACAACGGAGACGAAGAACAGATGAAATAGAAGTGAGGTACATGTACACTTCAGGTTTGATAGGTCGGTGTGTAAATTGGAACTTGTAATAGTACGAAAGAGGAAATATATCGATAGAGAAAAAATAATGATAAAGTAATTACTTGATTGTGTGTTGTGATCCAATTCCATTGCATCTCCTATTTTTCTCCCACGGCTTTGATTGTGACAGAGAAGAAAAGCCATCAATTCGTCTCGTGCTCGTATGACGCTGAAACAAAAAATAGAATTATCACAAAGATAATTGTCCTTCCATCGAAAGTGAGGTTAAAGCTGTCAGATGGCAATTAAACTTATCTGATGGTAATTCTTCTGAGATACTGCCGTCTCCTTTCCTGCTCTTTATGCACAGGCAACTAGAGAAACACAGCACTGCATCCGTTCACTATCTCGATTATCGAAAAAAAAAGCAAACGATTATTAAACTATACGGAGCGTCTGTCACATTCACCACTATTGAGATTCATAACTCCGATTACACTGAATTTTTGCATTTTATTAACAAGCGCGTCCGAGGACCGAAATAAACGCGAGGTTCATCGTTTCGCGAATGGAAATATGTTATTAACTTTGAAAATACCCAAACATTTAAGGAATATATTCTCTCACACTCTCTCACATACATTTGATGGCGTATGCGTGTGGCCGTATCTGTGTACACATTTCCGATCGTGGCCGACTATCGCCGAAGATATGCGGAATTTTTGTGAGATTTTGACATATATATATCGCCCGAGAAATCGGATTCTCGACTTTTAGGCGCAAGGGGCGTGGCTTCGCGTTGCTAAGGAAAAATCTCTGTTAATATGTAACTTATAACATTTATTCTGGTCTCTATCAATAGGGAATAGTCAATTTATATGGCGTAACTAAGCATAGTTTTGGTTATAACCGTATATTTATTGAGAAAATTCGATGTAAAAATTGAGGGGTGCAGGGGGCAGACATTTGTGGTGTAAAGAGGCACGGGTGCGCTCGCGACATCAGCGCTGTCGTGTCTGAGCGCGAAACTACTTGAAGGAACATGCCGCGAGACACTGCCGTGTCTCTTGATTTCGGACGGGCGAACATCGAACGATCACGAAAGAGAATTGGCAGACAACGATCGAAAGGACCCGAGGGGCAAGGTGTACGAAACTGCTATCGTTATGCCGTCTCCCTCGAACATCCGTTATATTATCTTGCCAAAGACTAGGAACGGCGGACCTTTCCAAGCCTCAGCAATTAGATAACGCCGGGTTTGCGGTTGTTCGCATGTTTCAATTTCCTCCGTACAACAACGGAGGAGCCGTCAACGTATAGTCACCATGACACGTAAACCTCCACGTGCGTCGTGCAGTTCTACATGCCCCTATACGCCCAAGCCTATAGAGACGCGCGTGCATGTGCATGATACGTTTATGTATATCCATACGAGTATCAGCGCAGTGCACTGGGCTTCACGGGATTGTTTAGAGGGAAGAGTGATGTATATAATGCCGAAAGGACATAACGATATCTTTTATACCTGCCCTTTTACGTTAGTCTAAATGTGCCACTCTTGGAAGAACGCTTGTGGCACGCAGACGCTCCTTGAAAGTCATCAAACTTACAAAGTGTGTAGTTTTTGACTCATGTGCTTGTTTTAAATTCTGTTTCATGGAAGGTGTTCCTGAAAGTATGTAGAATATGTGCGTACATTATTTTTACATTTATTTATGATCAGTATGTATTTAAAAAAACCTCAAATATCGCGCTTCCAGAAATCTCAATTTACAAATATATTAAACGTAAATTAGGAAAACAGTTGTGATCGGAGGAGATCATGCGTTCTTTCAATATTGAGTACCTATGTTGCTTATACTGCTGTATATCGAATTATGGAAAGAAACTGTCTTCCCTCCTTCCATTGCGGTTATAGTCCCATTTTTAATGTAGCCGCTCGTGTTGACTGCGTAGTCTATCGTACTTCTTACAATAGTAAACTTCCTGCTGCGAAAAGGGTCATCTACTTGCGCCTTTTATGAAAATATTATATTCAGTTATACCAACGAAATCTTTGAGATTAGTATTGTAATAAGCCGTCCATTTGACTGTGTAGTATTATATATATATATATATATATATATATATATATATATATATATATATTAGTATATATCGGATTTATTACATTTGACTAAATAATTCGCAATTTTGGATCCGCCATTTTGAATTTTAGATTTTTTACTTCAAATTTGAAATCAGCAACTCCAGAAACTCTTGTATACGTAATGTTATGCGAATCCGAACCTTTTTTCTATTTTTAGTCAGGAAATCGAGCCTTTCAGACCAGTGTGCGCCGGTACGACCTAAAACAACCGCGACAAACAGGCCAATGCGCCGTACAAGGACGAGCGTCCACTTTAAAAAAAATATAATTGATCGAACTCAAACTGAGTTGAATCAACTTTTTTCTGGACTTAAATACGGCGAAGTGCATATTTGAGTCGCATGGAAGAAAATATGGAGCTGAATGAACGATATTATCGAGGTTGATTTAATTCGAAATCTTTTAACTACATTATGTCTTTAACCCTTATGTTACTACCCGGAATTTTCCACAGCGGTTACTACCCGGGTACCTGGGTACCCACTTTGGACTCTGTATCAACTTCACGTTCGATAGGAGATAGATACCAATTTTTTGTCTGGATCCCCACCATTTCAGCGATTTTGAACAGACCTATGTAGTAGAATTTTTTTTTAATAAATACTTTTTATTTGCGATCAAACATGAATACCCCATTGGTTATTATCCGGTTACCCGGGTATCCACACGCGATTTCCTATGAAAAAATGAATGAACGTATGTTTTAATAATTAATACAGGCGACAAGAGTAGCAATCAAGAGTATTCTGAAAAAAGCCATTAGTGTCGACAGTACCACACCAATTCCGTCAACTTCGACTGCTCCTGCTGCACCATACCAACGCGATACAAGTGGCCGAAAAATTATAACAGGTTCATGCTACATATGCTATGGAGCACCCCATAAATGACGAAGAAAGATGCGAAAGTCATGCAAATTTTGTAGAAGACCTACTTGCGACGAACATGCAAATACATTAACTGTTTGCAAGAATTGCCCTGTACCAACTCCAGAATGATGTATTTTACGATTATTTTTTATATTAAAAAATAATGCCATTTCTTATAAACAATAAAATCATTCTATGTTCAATAAACAAATTTTAAAAGTGGTTGCCTGTATTAATAATTAAAACATACGTTCATTCATTTTTCCATAGGAAATCGCGTTTGAAAATAATATATTCGCGTTGTTTATAATATATTTGCAGGATTGTGCATTCACTTATTAACTGATTTCCGAACCTTAGACGACATGAATACGCGCGCGCGCCTCAGTGAGAGAAACTCTCATCACGCACCTATTGTAATAAATGCTGACGGGTTAAAAGACATAACGCACGTTTCTGTTACAGAATTAAATTCCGCAATTAAGCGAGGAAGCCCAGGAAGCGAGCGACAAAGAATTAAAAAAGTTAAGAGAATCTTTCGCTCACAAGTTTTCCAGAAAAAAGTCTAATATGGACTTTTTAAATTTTCTGCTGATATCATCAGATCTATTCATTTCAGTCCACGCGCAACATTCAAAAGAAATCCAAAAAACTGGATAGTGACAAGAGTTAAAGTCATTATAATGTAAAATGTACCAATTGTTACGAGTGTTTGTCATTCTTTCACAATAAAAATTACAAATAAATACGTCAAATAGCTTCATTTATGTTGTATCACCTGAAATTTGATAAGTCAACAAAATCATTTCCGCCAACTTTTAATGCTATCGGCCCCACTGTGAAACATATTAAATTGAGCTCCGTATGATCATTTTAACTGGTTGGGGGGTGGGCATATTCTATAGTTGTTAACCTACATCCCCCCTCTCTCTCCCTCTTCCCGCCTCACTCCCTCTCTCTCTCTCTCTTCTCTCTTGAGTCAAACAGACGTGTTAAAGTGAGCTTCGTATAACCTGCTGATTTTAATTGGTTGGGGGGATAGGGAAAAGAACTTAAATAAATCAAAGTGTGTGTTGGAATGCTGCAAGTTAAGTGATATACTTTTTGGTAATAAAAATAAAATTTAGATATAAATATAGATCAATATTCAGTGGTGGAAAAGTTCGATTTTCGAGGTATTATGCGTCATTACAGACGACATTTGGAAGGCTGATAGCGAGGTTCCTGAATTGAATAAATCGTTAGTTAGCACAGATTTCGATATTGACCAATGCCTGAAAATTATTGATGAATATGAAGAGTATAGGTGCTCTTCCTGTAAGAAAGCAATTAAAACTACAGTTATTCAATGTAAAACATGTTCGAAATTGTTTTTTTCACCCTGGGTGTGTGATGAAATACAAGATTCTTGACAAAAATCGGGAATTGATACCATATAAAGGACTGTTTCATAAATTTAATATATTAGAAGAGCAGGAAAACGAACCGGCAACAGATGGGAAGAGAACAGCGACACTTACAGCTAGAAAAAGTGAAGCAGAAAGAGTAGGAGAATCAAGTACTTCTAATTGTAAGTACAACGTAGCAGTAACTCTGGAAAATGAGATGGACAGGGTGGTAAAGTTAATAAAACAGATAAAGAATGGGTCGACCGGAAGAAATGAGATAAAAAAGATAATCAAAGAAACAATTAGAGAATAAATGGCAGAAATAATGCAGGAATTGAAAAATCTAAAAATTCCAGTCCGTGGAGGAGACGAAAAGCCTGTAGTAGGGCACAAGAACTATAGTGAGGTAGTGAAGAAGAGGAGGAAGAAAAATGTGTCAATTGTAAAACCGAAGGTTCCTCAGGAAGGTGAAATTACTAAAGAGCAGTGAAAGAGAAGACAAGGTAAGCTAGGAGATGATTTCAAGATAGCTGAATCGCAACAGAAAAAGCCGAAATTGAAGATAATTGGAGTAGAAGAGGAGGTAATGAAACTGAATGATGTAAACTTGCTGGAGACAAGTTAGTACGCAGAATAGATTTCAGGAAGGTAAAGAAGGATTTCATATGCAAGTGATCAAACGGATATTAAAGAACGACAAGACTGGACCGGCAAGACATAGTAAGAGGGGAGGTCAAGAAGAAGTTTTAATAATCGAAGTAGATGAAGAGATGAATAAATTAATTATGAGCAGAGAAAAGGTAAATTTTAGAGAGAGGAAGTACCTTGCGTTTAATCATATCAACGTAAATGTAATAATGTGTACAAATGCACAGAGTTTGTTGGCACATAAGGACGAAATACAAAATCAGGTCATGAATCTCATGTTTCCGTCATTTGTAGTGCTAACAGAAACTAGATTGACTGCAGATATTGAAAATAGGGAGATGAATATACCAAGGTATGGAGTTGTACGGTGTGATGGTGAGAATATAAATACGAGGTGTGTAGCACTTTACGTACTGGAGGAAACTAAATATGAGGTCATTTTGCAGAAAAGAATAGTTTCAAACAGCTGGTATATCGCTATACAAATAAATAAGGAGATGTAGAAAGGAGTGTTAGCGGTAGTCTACCATTCACCTAGTTTATCAAACGAGGAGTTTATTCATTTTATAGAACATACTCACTCTAGAGGACTTAATAGTAAATGCAGATTGCATATTGGCAGGCGATTTCAACATAGACATGTTGACGGATGATTTTTATTCTAATAAATTAAATTAAATATTGTTAGGATTAGGAATGAAATAGTATATTGATAGACCAACGGGAGTAACTAAAGATAGTGAGACGATAATAGATCTAGTATTTGCTAACAGTTAGGTAGAAGTAATAGTTGAGTAGCAGTCTAAAATGACAAATCATGCCTGAGTGAAGATCAAACTTAAAAGGGGTAAATCAAAGGATAGATATAGAGAATTTGAGATAAGGGATTATCGATTATATAATGAAAACTAATAGAGAAGCTATATTAATATGGAATTGAATGGCTCCGCCGAACAATGTTGCAAGCGACATGTTTTGCGAAATTGAGATTTTTTCAGAGAACAACGTTGCAAACGATGTTCCCCGCCGCGAGGCAAATTTCGTAGGTAATATCAATCGATAACAAGGCATCGTTTTATAATAAAAATAAGTCAATTTAAAACATTTCTCCATTGAACAAACAGTTTTGTTTGATTTCTTTAAAATTAGGTTTTTGTCACTTACAACGTTGTTCGGCGGAGCCATTCAATTAAGCAGCCGTCTTAAAGTGGTTCAAAACATACCTAATGAATGGAAAACGATTATTGAAATATAAAGGAGGATGGTCACATATTATAAATATTGAATAAGGGGTACCACAGGATTTAGTGTTGAATCCACTGTTATTTGTATTATACATTAAAGACATTGTAAGAATCTGTCCAGACGAAGATAATATAAAAATGTTTGCCGATGACACGTTATTTTATGTAACGGAATATAGTAGCGAGGAGTGAGAAAAAAGGATGAATTTGGCATTTAGAGCAGTTGAAATATGAATGAATGCAAATGGATTGAAAATCAATGCGGATAAGATGAAACAGATGGTGGTAAGGAGTGTACGAAAGGAAATGAAGAAGGAAATAGTGTTGAAATGTTTGGATGGAACAGAAATAGAAAGGGTGACTGTAATGAAGTATCTTGGAGTTATGATTGATGAGAAGTTGAGTATGAAGGATCACCGTGAATATATGTTAAAGAAAATAGGGAAAAAGACAGGATTTTTGAATAGGATCGGAAAGTATTTGTCACCTTATTTGTGAGAGAGGTTTTCTATAAGGTCTTAGTAGCACCACATTTTGAATACTGTGTGACATTATTCTTAGAAATAGGGGTAACTACATTTTTTTGTTGTATTTAATTTACGAGTCTTAAATAAGTACGCTTAAATTAATTAACGATACGTCCGAAAAGAACCTCAACAAGATAGGAGTGGATTCGATCCTGGATTCTCGGAATTATGAGCCTCGCACGCTGTTCATGCGCTATTTGATGATTCTTGAAAATAGTTCTCTGTTACGTCAACGTATTTATACGTATTACAAATGTGTCTAAACATAATTATTTATAACATTCTATTATTTTTTAATTCAATACTCTATAAAGATGCGTAATTTTATTATATATTTCGAACGCTTATAAATTTGATACGAATGAGCAAACTCAAAAATGAGTTCCAGTAAGTGATGAATGAGTACATCCAACTAATTTTATAAGTTGACGGAACAATATCGGGTGGTCAATTAGATTGTAAATATAATTGGATCATTGATAGACTTATTGTTAGTTAGATGAGCTTCAAATCGAGTTAACTCAATCGTTGAATGTAGTTAAACAAATCATATTAAAGAATTGGGCTTACAACGGTGATGTGGATGAACGGACGTTAACCAGATTTCAGGGTTAAGTCAACTCATCCACGCAATTGTTTCAACTGAGTATTCAGTTATTGTAAGTTATTTTGAGTTGATCGAAATCACTTTTCTCAACTACATTCACGTAATTCAAATTACCGAATTTTTTTCAGCAAGTTCTTCCCATCACTCTCTACTACAGTACCTCGTAGCCGTGTCACGTAGTTGTACGTCCCATTATAAAAGTCATTTCACAGGACCCTCTGCCCCTCCATTGTGCTAGTATATTTTAATTTTTGCCGGAGATGCACATTCTTCATCACGGCGAGCCCTCGCCGCATTACTTCACAGCGGTGAGTCCGCTTCTTGCGTCTCATTCCAGGTTCGTTAAAGAAATCGTAGCCGAGATATTCCCAGTGGAAATTTTTTTATTCGCTATTACAACGTCCCGCGCATCCTTCTCCATTTCCTTGCGAATGCGATAAGGGAATGTTCCGGACAATCAATTAAGATACGCTAGAGAAGAAAGTGGGTCGTTCGAGAACGAAGAGAATCCTGGCAAATATCCGTGAGCCTCGAGATAAATAAATACGCACGGCGCGTAAACGGATTATTCTTCCCCCCACGGTGATCGAATTTCCATCGTGATGTATGGAGTGCGCGCGAAGAGTGGATCCGATGGAATGGTATATGGCGGGCGGAGGAGAACGACGTTGAAAAGAGGGAGAGATCTCGTTGTATCGATCGACGTCATAAAATCCATTTTACGACTTGGACGCTGTCCAGTGACTGGTGTATTAGCCGTCGCATTGCCTCGCAAATAAAACGCTTTTCTACTCTCGAACTCCCTCGACCACCCTACTCCGTATGACGGTGCTATCGACTCTCGTCCGCGTCTCCTTCGACGACGGCTGGTTTATAGGCAAAAACTCAGGTTAGACTCCACCGCCTTCCCCCTATCCTCCTTCTTCCTTTTCTTACCAGTTACCCCGCGCTTCCACCACTCGGTACGTCTCGACTCGAGCATCGCGAGAAGAATTACTTTCGTAATGGTACTCGAGCGATTTTGAACTCGCGAGACGTCTCGCCGTAAACCGTTTTTGTACCTTCCACTAAGTTATATGCTTATTCGTGAGTAATAATGCATTTCCATCGATCGTGCCTCAAGTTGGAGATGATTCATAATCAAGGAAGCCACTTACATAGACGTATATCCCTTTTGAAGAACTGAGCAAATAGATCACTTCCCTTCGTTATCCTCGTAGGAGCAATACTTATCGTTAGAGCTATTCATGATAACAATTGTTGGAACGAATTGGAGTTTTTACTGACGAACGGCATGGACAAATTTCAGGAAGATTCAAAAAGCTATGAGTTTCCAACGACAACTTCGAATCAATTTAATGTCGTTCAATCACGGTGATTGATTTATTTGCGATACAGATAGCCCGGCAGTTTAAATTCCCTCGAGTTATAGAATTTTGAATATACTCGGCTGAGAGCTTCGCACTGCGAAAATGTACAGGGTAGGGCAGGGAATTGTCCCTAAATTTGAGGGTGAATAAAACAAAAACTAGGAAAGGTAATTTAAATGTATTTATTGACTTTAAGAAACAAACTTTGGATTTTTTTTTCATAATGTTTTAAACAGAATGTCTTTCAAATGATGGCCTTCGTTGTCAATACACTGTCGTAAGCGGTTGGTGAAGTTCCGTATCACTCTCTGAAGCATGTCTCGCGGTATGCGACCTATTTCCGGACGTATTGCGTCTTTCAAGGCTTGTAAGTTGTTAGGTCGATGTTTGAAAACCTCTGATTTGAGATATCCCCATAGGAAAACGTCGCACGGAGTCAAATCCGGCGAACGCGCGGGCCAGGCAATGTCACCGAACCTGGAGATCAAACGGCCAGGGAATATTGTTCTCATAACAGGCATTGAATTACGGGCTGTGTGGACCGTGGCACCATCTTGTTGAAACCAGACCCGCCCCACATTCAATTCTTCAAGTTTGTGGTGCAAAAAATTCGTTGATCATTGTAACATACCATTCAGAAGTTATGGTAACCGCGTGATCATTTTCTCGAAAAAGTGTAGGATCCTATGATGCCTTCACTGCTGATAGCACACCAAACTGTAACTTGTTCATTGTGCAGGGGCCTCTCATAAACCTCCCTAGGGTTGACTCCACTTCAATAGCGTATGTTTTGCTTATTTATACCACCACACAGATGGAAATGTGCCTCGTCACTAAAATAAATCACTGCGTCATCAGTCAAAGTTTCAATCAAATTTTCACATGCCAGTACTCGATTATTTCAGTCCTGTTGTGGCAGTTCTTGTGTAACGACCGTTTTGTAAGGATAGAAGTTAAGGTCATTGTGACGAATTCTATGGATAGTGCGGCTAGAGATATTAAGGGCGACCGCGTGCTTATGCGCAGAGTACCTATAGGAGACTGTAAAAGCGACTGTCTGACTCGCTCGACATTCTCCGGTGTTCGAGTAGTTCTGTGTGCCCCAACTCGCTTTTTTAAACACTCCCATATTGACGGAAGTTTTCCACCCACAACAATATCGATTTCCGGTCTGGAACCGAATTTCGGGAAGGGACTTGGGAATGAGTACGCTTCGCACGCTGTACCTTGACAATCGATCTATTTCGGGAAAAGTATACTTCGACAGCAAAAGCGCGTTGCTCCTTCGACCACATTATTTTTACGACTGAGATATATACTGGCTAAAACTTCCCGGACAACTGCATCACTTGGGCCCATCCCCACTTGCCTACCACATTTACTCTTTTCACAATGCGCTGGTGAACTTAGGGATGATTCTCTGCCCCACCCTGTATTTACGCTGCGCAAAGCTCTGAATCTGATATAGTTACATTAAAATTCACCATAGCATATAATGAAACATGGATATCTTCATTTTGAGAAGTTATTAATGACATTTTTTACAAGCTCATTAATGTACGATGATTCTTGTACCTACTGTAGTTACGTGTATTTCATACTTTAGTACTATCACGATGACGCTGTGCATGTTTAAACTTTTCAAAACAGTCATTCAGTTTCATTAGTCCATCATCTTCGTCTATGTATTTTCGTACCACATGTGAACCAGTCATATACAAGCAAAATGGTAAACTATCTGACACTCCTTGCTATTTGTACTTGACTCTAATTGATGGACATTGGTTGACACTGCGACGCCTCAGCTAGAGAAACACGGCCATTGTAGATTAAAACGAACATTGACCACGTGAGAGGTATAACGTTCTACTAATGAGAAAATAAATTATATAATTTAATGTTTCGCCGAGGGTTCGTCAATAATGAATGTACGGGGTTGGGCCGTACTGTCGTCTCTCGTACACGTACTATGTGCAACGCTCTGTCTTGTTATAAATGCATGGATAAAGAAGGACACCGCGATGCGCACACAGCGCGTAAGCGTCCTATATCGCACGTTTGCGAGGAGACTGTCATAACTCAAAATTAGAATTGTCCCTGGCAACGACTTTAAAAGTTGAATTATTATATTATACGAGCGTTGACCATTTGCTGCCAGATTATGATAATTATTATAGAATTTTCATGATAATTATCATAATTTGGCAGCAAATGGTCAACGCTCGTGTAATATAATAATTCAACTTTGAAAGTCGTCGCTTTTGATAATTCTAATTTTGAGCTATGACAGTCTTCTCGCAAACGTGCGATATAAAGCGAACGCTCCATGTGCGAGACCAAAGCATCACGCTGATGACAAACGACGGTACGACCAAACCCCGTACGTCTATTATTGACGAACTTTCGGCGAAACGTAAAATTACATAATTCATATCTATATATATTTTCTTCATATTGTATGTGTAATTCAATGAAAAAATACTTAACTGTAAGATAATAAAAAAGTTTGAATATATAGAGGAACGATAACACTTAATATTTATTGTTAATCTTGAGGTTCCATCAATGACGTAAACTCAGTACGTCACTGGTTATTTCAACGGATTTTCTATGGTTCCAAGAATTGATACCAATGTCAAAGATGAAAAGTTTTATCATATTATAATAATCCTAATAGCTTTTTATTAAACAGAAACAACATTCCCATGAATAGCATTACGCGCTTCTCCAATGAATCTGTATACTAGATTATAAGCATTTTCATACGACTACACTTTTTAAATGAAATGCTACTTTCATTGTAGGAACCCACGCTTCGAGCACGTGTTTGCGACTAAGGATTATGATTTTCAATCTGTCACTTTTTAAGTCTGATGTCACGAATTGACAGGACGGTGTAGCAAATAAATTGTCACGGTTCTTGTTGTTGGCTATTAGAAGGCTGATCGAAACTAATGCAAAATAAATCAGTGAGATACCGTCTTCAAAATATGATTATTTTTCTTGTAAAGTAAATTTCCACTAATATATATAGACCTGACTTATACTAAAATAAAACAACTTTTTTTTTCTCAATCTCTATTTTTTGCGATTTTATAAGTGGTGAACGTAATACTATTCGACGGTGTCTTTGGAGTGATTCTAAATTACGACCAGGCCTGTGTACACTATCTCCGAACTGGGTGAAATTGCAGGGTTCACTTTCCCGTGCATTGGATGGCATTCCGTAAGTGTGGCTCACGTTAGATTTGTTCGAGAAGCTGGGGAATGCGAGTCAAGATGCAAAAAGGGCAGGGCAATTTTTTACAAACTCTCGCATAATGAAATCAGGGCAGGCAATAGCTTTTGTAAGTAAGTGTTCAACTTCGCCTTTACATGTTTGCGTGAATAATGTTTCGTTTAATACATATGTTGCTTGTGTAAATTATGTAGGATTTCATAATACCTACCTAAAAGAAAAACAATAAATATTTCAACGAGGACCTCCAAAGCAAAGTAATCGGCACGCGAAGTAGAAAGTGTTCAGGATCGAGCAAGTCGATTTAGTTCTCAAAAAATTCGACAGTCAACATGAAGAATATTTCAGAGCACTTCTAAGGCAGTTTTGATTTTCACGCGAATGAAATCGAGAGCAAAAGCTAATTCTTAATAAAAATAATAGTGCTCATAAGTGATTAAGGTGGATTGAAGTTATTTGGCATACCTAATCCTCATGGGGCTAATTGAGATATTACGAATGAAGCTGATGTTTTTGCGCAAATCAATGTGGGGGAAGCGATAGGCTTCGGTGGATAAGAGAAGAGAGGAGAAAGGAGAGGAGAGTAATCGAAGAGTAAACCAGGGTGAGGCGGCAGATTGCCAGATTTCAATTTCTTGTAGGTACAGGCTAGATTATTAGCTCGGTGATTAAAAGCGAAGCATTCACGTCACCGATAATGAGAATAGCCAACATCTTTGGATTAAGTAATATCGAGTACGCAAAATATTTTAACATTTAAGAGCCATTTTATAATTTTTTTTTCTGACAATGTAATGGGCTATAGTTATTATTACCAGATTTAAAAATGCTGTCCGAGTAAATGCAATTAAAATTTTGTTCATTTCATTACAAGTAACAATATTGAATTACACAGTCACACAAAAAAAAAGTGGGGTATACCTACTTTTGATGCGATATATGTTATCCATAGTAATTTTACCTCCTGATCACGAATAAGGTGTCAAAATTTGGCCATCACATCACTTTTTTTTAAATCTCAAAAAACCAGCCAGAGATCATGATTTTCAAAAAGTTAATGGACTTAGAACAAATTCGAGATAGGGGTTTTTTTTGGTCGCTGGTCACGAATCTGAAGTCGAAATTCAAAAATTCAAAATGGTGGATCCAATATGGCGAACGAGATTTTAGAAAATCGATAGATTTATGCCAAATTTGGTACAGGGAGTTTTTTGGATCGCTGATCACGGATTTGAAATCAGATTTTAAAAATTCAAGATGGCGGATCCAATATGGCGGACGAGATTTTCGAAAATTTTGAATTTTTGCAAATATGACTTCATATTCGTGATCAGCGGCTGAAAAAACCCTTATACCAAATTTGGCATGAATCCATAGATTTTCGAAAATATCGTCCGCCATATTGGATCCGCCATCTTGAATTTTTTTAATCTGACTAGTATATTTATTCAATGTGTTTACGTAAGAAATGAAATGATATACTCAAAAACGGTCGTGAATATGGGGGATTCCACATCAATTCTAAATGCCGCCGACCTTTGATTCACAGATTTTGCCGTAATTTTTTTTTATGTACTAGTACTTTACCATTTATAATAAATTCTCAAATTTCTTTTTAATCTAACATTGCGTTCTTGTCCTATCATTTATTGAAATTTCCCATATTTCCTAATCTTGTAAAATTTATTCCCAATTTTCTCCTACTAAATGAACTCTAAGAAAAAAATTCCTTATACAAAAAATGCTCTTTATAACCTGAGCTTAATAGAAAAAAATTGATATCCTTTCTAAACAAGCGAATAATATGAGAAAAAATAGTTTATTTTACAAATATTTAATTATCTGAAATACGCCATTTTTGTTTTTAACGAAATTTTAACCATGAATTCCTTGGTATATTAGGAAAATATTGAGCCCGAAACGAAGTTGGGATGAGCATTGGTTCATTTTATATTAACACGTTGACTGTCCCATGAGTCACATATGATTCATCACCATGAATACGGCAATGGCAAATGAATCACATATCGCACACCTAGATCAAAAGAGTATCAACTTGTTTTTCAGAAATGGCAAAAAACTGATTCTCATGTCGATATTTAATAAGGGGTTTACTTTTTCTGAAAAACAATTTTTGTGGAGTTGATACTGTTTTGATCTAGGTGTGGGATGTCTCATGGACGTACAGCGACGTTTCTGTATGAATCATATGTGACTTATGGGACAGTCAACGTATTAATATAAAATGAACCAATGCTCATCCCAACTTCATTTCGGGCTCAATATTTTTCTAATACACCAAGGAATTCACGGTTAAAATTTCGTTAAAAACAAAAAATGGCGTTTTTCAGATAATTAAATATTTGTAAAATAAACTATTTTTTCTCATATTATTCGCTTGTTTAGAAATGATATCAATTTTTTTCTACTATAAGTTCAGATTATAAAGAGCATTTTTTGTATAAGGAATTTTTTTCTTAGAGTTCATTTAGTAGGAGAAAATTGGGAATAAATTTCACAAGATTAGGAAATATGGGAAATTTCAATAAATGATAGGACAAGAACGTAATGTTGGATTAAAAAGAAATTTGAGAATTTATTATAAATTGTAAAGTACTAGGTATATAAAAAAAAATTACAATAAAATCTGTGACTTAGGGCCGGTTGTACAACATGCCGATATACTGCCCGATAGAGTTATCCTGCCGACAAGTCCGCTTTTGACACGTTAAAAGCAGACTTGTCGGCAGGATAACTCTATCGGGCAGTATATCGGCATGTTGTACAACCGGCCCTCAAAGGTCGACGGCATTTAAAGTTGACGCGGAATCCCCCATATGTAAATGCGTGAAACATGAACTGCTTCTACAAGTGTCATAACTTCTTTATTTTAAAAGTTTTCTTAATAAAGTTTACACATGGTAATCAGGCCAAACAACAACAACAATCACTCCACGTCTGACATTTCGGTTCAGGACTGATAACTTTATGATGATGATGATGATTGTAAATCATCCCAAAATTAAACATCTTTCCGTGTAAGTGCCTCAGTTATCAATCACCCCGTATACCTATGTGTTTAAATCAAGGTACGTGAAAGCGATTAATATGAAGCGAGGTCACTCCCGCGCAAGAAATCACGCGCTGATCTCGTCGCGCCACTTTATATCGCGCGACTCTACTCCCGTTTCCCTTTCATCCTCGACGGATTATAGTTATAACTTATATTAGTGTGCGATACGACCGACGCGTGGCCGCACCCGAAAGATAGCACACCGTTTCTCCTCGAGATTTTAAATTCTACTCTCTCTCTCTGCTCACCATATACCCAATCTCGTGACTAGATAACTCCGGGATAATATTATAAATTTTCGAAATAGTACCGCGGCCAGATAAGAAGCGAAGCTAAACGAGCTCACATTAACGCGGCGGTCGACTCGGCCAGAGTCAGGGGTCGGTGATCGATAAGCCGATCTTGACCAGAGATAGTGAACGTGGTACCCTTACAGGACGGGGGGAAAGGGTTGACTCGGGTTGCGGGGACGAGAAGTCTATGTGTCTCGGGTCTCCCTCCTCCCCGCTCCTAACCGCATAAGCTTGCCACGCTGTGGACAGTGGTATAGGTACGTCCAATCTTGTTCGGCACGCGATCGCCCGCCTCGTTCGCCCAGTCTCCACATCATTTTCAGAAATTTCTTCTTGATTCGAGTAGTAGGTAGGGGAGACCGGGGTAGGTTGCAACAAATTTAATGTTTCATTTTTTCCTATTTTTTTTATTAAAAATGAGAATTAGTTTTCAAGAGTTATGTAATATAGTTTAACGTGGTAGGAATGAAACTGTGGAACAAAATTGAAGTCATTTAAAGAATTAACGGAGTTATAAAGGGGAACCATAATCTATGCGCGTGTTGGAATGTGCCCCACGTTCGGGGTATGTTGCATTAGAACTGGGGCATGTTGCATTAGAACTTGGACACGTTGAACCATTCAACTTTTCGAAGAACTTTTCAATACTTATTAAGCTATTAGCATGTAATTCGTTAATAGAACTACTCTAAATACTCTGAAACACAATTAATACAAATAAAATAAGCGTCGTCATTGGCACACGAAGAATGTGCCCGCCATAAATACACTTTTTTTTTATAAAATTGACAGGATTGTGCCCATACCGTAGGGCTTTCCACTGATAATGGGCCAAACTACGACTCAACTAATCCTATAATTTTTCTTTCGCTGGAGGGTTTCTTATTAGAAAAGAATGATGTGTTGTAACCTACCTGTGTTGCAACCTACCCCATTCTCCTCCACCGCAATTTCGATTAATCTGTAGTGACATGGAATGACAATCAATTGGAGATAAATTGGTTTCAACGCTCAAGCATTACTCGGAGATGTTTTCTTGTATCAAGAATGCGTGCTCTTGGCAATATGTCCAGCTGGACTAGAGTTTTAGAAACAGTTGGCAAATCGAGTCGAAGGTTGATGATATTTTGCCACGTTAACTCGTCCTTGGTTAGCGTGAATTCTGTAGGAAGGCCACTTTAGGAAGGAAACTATCTTCACGTACCTACTTATATGCATTATAGCATATGGTAATTATAGCATATTATGAAGAGAGTGTCCATCAGGTAGAACTAAGCAAGAATTTGAATAATACTATATTATATTGTATAAAAAGAAATGAGATAAGATATATTTGAACTGCAACGTAATTTCTGATTTCTCTACCATATAGTATTCTCTATATAAGAAGAGGTACATAGTTATTAGCAGTTTAAGTCAAACGAAATTGTATAATCATTACCAAATATTCAATTCTCTAATTCATCTCTTACCGGAAGGTACCAATTACCTTCTAAGGCCCTAAAACTATATTCTATACCTTATATTAAATGGATTTTTTAAGGTCCGAGGCTCGGCCGTTTCGAACGGAACCAATAACAAGTCAGCCCTCTATTTTCCCCTGTGTTGGATATATTGCGCTTCGTGAGTGCTAGTCGGACTATAATCAGTTGAGGTGGCCCGCAATCGCATCGCAGTCTCGGGACGACAACCAATAGTGCATAGTTTAAAATATACTACACTGTAAACAACTTCAGGAATTTTCCAAAACTTTTTATACGAAATGTTTCCGAATTGAAGTTTGAAAATACTTTTTCCTAATATATTAAGATAAAATTCCTTACTTTTTTGGAAAAAAACTGCACTACTCAGGAATATTATCGAAAGTCTAGAAAATTCTGAAATTACTACATTCTTTTGAGAATTTTCCCCAATATATCGGAAAAAATCCTACCTTTTAGGAATGAACCATTATGTTCGGGAGTATTATTGAAAGTGTAAATAATTTTGCCAATACTAAGACATCTAGCGATTTTATCCTATAGGGTAAAATTATAATTTTTCTTCAGTTTGCTGAATTTAGATATGAAAAAATGACGTAAACAGTAAACAGTGGCGTAATAAAGATTATAGCGATATTTGGCGACAATATATTAAGTTGCACAATTCAATGGTAAATTATTTTACTGATTTGAAATAGTTGAACCTACTCTTAGCAAAAGTTAAAATCTACTATTGGAATAAGTTATTTTTACTATTATGAACTTAGAGGTCATGTAGGCAAAATATTATTATATTTATTATCGCTTTGTTTCTCTTCTGTAATCCCTACTTCTAAATTCTCAGTTTACTCTTAATTGACCAGAATACCGCAATATAATCAATTTTGTAATGTTAAAAAACATTAGACAATTACTATTTCACTTTCCACTCAGTATATTATTAAAATCTTAAAACGGTACGCTGAAAGCTAGCATATGTTGAAACATACTAATAAAATTACCAGACATGTAGCTTAAACCCCTGTTTCGTAGCAAAGCTATTGTTTTATGTTACAATAGCTCACTGAGAAAGACGCCATCTTCGCTTTCAGAGAGCCCCGCGATCGTGCCCATACCCAACCAGAAAAAGTTTAATTCATCGCATAGGCCCAAAAATGACTCACAGACATAATAATAGCCTTGTTCGCAGAGCAGTCACAAACCGTTGGCAACTGATCTGCGCATGCGCAGTTGCCAACGGTTTGTGACTGCTCTGCGAACAAGGCTAATATGGCAAGAGTAGAATCCGCAAGCACAAAGAGCAATAAATATGCGAAAAAATTATTCATTATTCTTTCTAAATGCATAACGCAGTTGAAAATATTCATTAACTCGCTAGGAATATTTCCGAATGCGTCTGGAAATTTTCCCTACGAATGCAGTTGGGAAAATTCCCTAATCCACTAGGAATTTTTCCGAAGTCGTCTGGCAATTTTCCCTGCGTAGTTGAGAAAAATTCCCAATTCTTTCTGGTTATATAATCTTCCCGACTATTTTCGTAAAAATTCCCGGAAAAAATTTTTACTTGAAAGTTTTCAAGATCGAAGAAAGTTTTCTCGCGATCCTTTTGTGACAATCATATTATGCATTTTCTCGATCCAGTTATATGTTTATACGCTCAAAAAAACGAAGGCCCAGGGTAATAGAAAGTGGAAAAGAGGATGAAGAGGAAAATAAAAGACTGAAAAATTACTAGTTAGGCAGTATCTCAGTACAAGTCTGGCCTGGGAAAAGTGTGATATTACGGTTTGTCGACGACTGCCGTACCAGCACAAAACTTTGCGGAACTTCGCTCTTATATTCAGATTCGAAAACCGATAATTAAAGCCGGCGGGGGCATGGATATCCAGCGGGTCTCCAGCATTGTGAATTTCTCATTTTTGCAGTATTTTTAACACGGAATATTCACAGGCGAGAGGCAGTAAAAACTGGAGACGGTATAACGTATGGGTGGGACCATTTTTTTTGTGACCACCATGTCGTGATAGCTGTAATAACCCCGTACTTTTCCTAGGTCAGTTTTTGCGCTTTCTAATTCATTATTCCCTGCGCACGCCGTCGCTGGGTATTATTCAAGCCCCTGGGAGATCGCGGTACGTGCCGTTGAATCGAAAAACGTAGTAATTACGGGGACATTACTCGAAAAAATCTTCTTGGTTCTTTGTTCTAATTACCTCGGACATTTTTCATGCTGCCGTTGAAACGGCTTTTCAATTGTTATTGCCAACGAATTGAAAGTGAACTTTTATAAAATAGAAAAGATTGAAGAATAACGATTGGTATTTAGTAGAACTAATTTCATACGGGAAGCTTTTTAAATTCTCAACGCTAAATTATAGAATAATTTTAAGTTTCGAACTTTCCAATAAAAAACTTAATGAACTTTAATGTTCATTGTCGATAAATAAGCCTTTCTTACACTCTGATATCCAGAATTTGTGCACAGAATGAACATTAGGTGGTGTTAGTTCACAAATATTATGACAATTATCTCATCAACTTATTTAATGACTTACACTGATTGGCTTCTGAGCCCTCCTTATGTCTATTGAAATTGCAGGAGACAATAAAGAATTAAAAAAAAGCTGAGAGAAAAAAAGTAGTACGTATACGTGCCACTATCACTCGAAGGATTAAGGAGCAACTATTGTTTATTCTGATCGTTCTAATTAATTTTGATGACTTCATTTCGATTACACGCGTTCTTGCGAACGAAATGAATGACCAAGAGCTCCTAACCACATTTCACAACGTTCCATGTTCATTTTTTAATCTTAATATTATGCCTCGAGAGCCAATTTTTGTAAAAAAAAACTTTATTTAATATCTATGTACCTTACGATAGATATGATCAAGATTTCGGCTATTTTCTGCTATTCAGACGATTATACACAATTATTGAAAAATAACCTTACAGAATAGGTAACCCTGTTAATTGCTGTATTGCAATTTTACAGGGATCTTCCGAGAATATCGAGTGTTCACCAAGAATCTGTTCTCAGGCTGGGCATGGACTTTACCGAACGCATGAACCAATGGCCATTCGGTTAAGTAAAGGGCCGTTTGCACGGTGATAGTTTCTGCGATAGTTGCTGTCATGATAGCCTGTAAATAACCCGAAAGTAACTGTCGCGTCAGCATGACAGTTACTTTCGGGTTATTTAAATGGTGATAGTTCATGTGATAATGGCTATCATGACAGCAACTATCGCAGAAACTATCACCGTGCAAACGGCCCTTTAGGAGACTCAACTCCAGCCCTGTATTTCATGGTTCGCTATCTGGTATGATAGGGAACAAGCAGACAGACTCAACCAATATGCTATTGGGGCATGCGTGCTTTAGTTAATGCCTAATCTTGCGGTAGATTTGCAAATACATAATATATTCACTGAAGCTTTTTGGAACACATAAGACCAAACTTTTATTACGTCCCAAATATGTGCTACAATTATCCAAAGAGAATATTCGTCGAACGCGTTTCCAGTACGACAAAATATATGAAACTGACGAATCGAGGATGAATCTGGATCGTTAAAGGATACCGGTAAAAAGTTACACGGACAGCGCTAATATACTTTTATGCCATTCACGAGATATTATAAGTTTGTTGATGGACCACTTCTCTCGGTATCTCGGAGCAAACGAAACAATCGCACAATAATCATCGCTCGCGACTAATTATTTCAAGCAGTAAAAAGTTTCGCGAATTCCTGTCTGGAGTGGTGGTATTTCTCGTTGAGTTCGTGCAATATCGAAGAGTGACTAATACAGCGACTGCGATTACAGCACGAGATAACGTTGGATCTACTCGCAATGAACGCGAAGTCACGTGAGTTCGGAGGGTAGTGGAAGCGGAAAGAGGTTGCGGTCGCTACTAGGTATTATTATCTGACATAATGACCACATGTAATGCACGAAGTTGTTAAACATCAGTTATATAAACACATCGGCATCGTGTCATATCGTTACCATTTTACATCGTGTCGAGTAGTTTGCGGATAAATGCCGCAGTCACGCGTGCCAGCGGCTCATACGTTAAATTAAGGTTGTCAATGGAACGACACGCGGTATGAGAGCAACGATTTATAGTCGCGAGACGCGTGATCTATATATATATCTATAAACGCTCACTCATGAATTTAGCTGTGAAAATTCAACTTTCACTCTTGCATTTTTTCCCGAAAACCTGAGAAGCAAGAGCCGAGACCTTAACCCTTCGTTACTCACGTGGGTTTTTGAAACATAAGAGCTCACCTGGGGTGTACCCTACACCCCAGTTAAAAATTAACGTTTTCTTCGTGAAAAATTGAAACTTTAATACTTTTTTTTATTTTAAAGCTTGAGATATTTCCTAATAGACCGAGAGCTAGCAACGTTTTCGAGAATGAATTTTAGGTCGGCTGGTTTTTTGATATTTCATGTCTTATTGAAGTTAGGTAGGGATGCGGTAGGTCTGGCACCTGGGAGCGGTTGCGTTTACTTCTGCGCATCCCTTCTGCTCTCTCTGTACAGTTATCTCTCTCTCCCGCAACCAACGAATAAGCTGCCGCACTCTTCTAACTCACCTATTCTCCCCGAGACTTAAATTGGTCTGATTCCTAATTAAACAACGGAATTTCCATGTGGCTAATTAATAGTATATTCGTTAATTACAGAACTATATTATGTTAAAATTTCAGCTATACTACAATGGCTTGAAAATTATTATTTTTAATAACTAAAATTGGATCTGGCGCACTGTTAGCAACAACAAAACTGTCTGGCAATTATAAATGTCTATTACTAAAAAGACATACAAAATTATGAAAAAAAAAAATTTATCAAAATGATTTCAAAATGCCTAGGGTAAAAGTGGGACAGATGCCGCAGTCTCTGTTTAACTTTGAACTCGATTATCTCGAAACGCAGTGGAGATATGTGAAAAATGCGTAGCAACTTTTTTACAGTAAAAATATAGATAAACACTTTTTATCTAAACTTTTCTTCGATACCTGCAATCAATTTCGAGATAATCCTATATTTTACCCTATTTTTTACTTGTACAGAAGGGATGCGCAGAAGTAAACGCAACCACTCCCAGGTGCCAGACCTACTGCATCCCTACCTAACTTCAATAAGAAAGGATATATCAAAAAACCAGCCGAACTAAAATTAACTTTTTCGTGACGTTGCTAGCTCTTAGTCTATAATGATCTCAATATTTAAAAAAAATAAATTTCGTAATTTTCTAATTGAAAATAAAACTCGAAGTCTCGGTACATGAGGTCTCGGTTTTCAGACGCTCAGATCTCCCTTCCGATTTTTATTAAAAAATAGTATAAATAATAGACTGAGGATAGTTATCGTACTCTCGATTTACTAACGAAGGACAAATTAACAAATTGGAACAAGTTTTATAGAAAAATTTAAATATTAAGTTAATTACAGATTGTTAAAAATCACTTTTTAATAATTTGCAGCGTTCTGTCGGATAAACAAATCGGTATTGTCTTGCGCTTTTGGTGCCAAATTCTTTAACGAAATGTTCTCGAGAGGTACTGAAAGTGCCAACCTCGAAAAAAAAAACTCTAGGCGTGGCATTCAAAAAAAGGAGGCTGGGGTGTCGCCTGCACCCCACGTGAGCAACAAAGGGTTAAGTGAATATCGATTCAGAAGTCAAGGAAGTTGGACGCTTTGTACATTTCGAAAAAACGCCGATCTCCGTCGACACTCAGACGTACGCGAGCGGCAGTTGCACAGATACATCGTGACCAATGAGCCGTTTCGTAATCGAGAGATTTTGTAGCAAGTAACTTCGGATCGCCGAAGGCCGGGGAAAACATAAATCATGATTCGTTCGTTAAATTACGCGTAAAGAAATAACGCAGAGTCGCAGATATTCGCTGCTGGATCTCAATTCGACTGCGATGCTCGTTCGAATCCCCCGCTGTAAATATATCTGACTCTAGCAAAAAATAACGGAAATGCGCCGGCGAACTTTGGGGCGGTTGCTTAATTATGAGAGTTGAAGGTACTCTGGCAAAACCGAAAAAAAAACCATGAAGCGAATGTATAATTTGTACGCGATATTATAATATATTACTTTTTTGCAAGTGATGGCAATTTGAATTTAGACTGGACAGAAAACGACGTAACAATGATGATGGAAGAAACGTATGTTTCAGCGTAGGAATTGTATCGTTTTTTGTGTTTACATTCACCAGTCAGAGAGTGCTAAGATGTAATTATACGCGAGCAAAAGCCAATTCAACCTAACCTGACCTAATGTATAACAATAGTGATACTAAACTGTAGGCTTTGCTTTCCATCTTTTTAAAGAGGATCAGAAAGATAAGTAAATGTTTTAAAAAATTGTAGATGTTTAGAGGGGCTATTTATTTAATACGATATACCTATACAGAGAGAGGATCTATCTTTAGATTTCCCCCCATGTAGGTATATTATCTTTGAAGAAACTAGACGTAAATTTCTATTTCTACACACGGGTTTTATATTGGGCTTCTTTAAACAATGTTTATCTGCAGTTTTCTATAAAACCCGTGTATAGAAATAGAAATTTACATCTAGTTTCTTTTTAGTATAAAGAATAACATCCTTAAATACCAGAATTTAAACAAAAATTACTGCAGTACGCGCATCTTAGCTAGCTCCGTAAATTTCAAAGCCTTACAACCGTGATTCATGACCGATTTTTTGCAGGTAGGGTTATACCATCGTGTTTGCAATAAAATTATCTTTGTTTTCATATATATTTTAATTGGTAAGCAGATCGGTGCAAATTGCTCATATCAGCTCACCTGTTTATATAGTTTTAAGGGTAGCCTTGAGCATATTTTACTAGCCTACCCATGCGCGATATATTCATTGACGTATTAGGTTTGATAAAAAATACTTTTCATCCGGTAAGCAGATCGGTGAAGAACGTCTCTAGTTCGGATCTTGTACTATTACGATTCAAGACATCCTGGATAGGCTTCCCGGCATGGCGCTGAACCTCACACACTGAGGATACCGACGTCCTGGATCTACGAGGAGGGAGACCAACTCTTCAACTCCCGATAAGAACAAACTGAACGACTGGAGGCACCAGAGGGTGCTCCGGGAACTATTTGATTCCCGAGGAATTTCCCGGTCTGAAGCCGGACTTTGCACGTGATCCACCACGCCAACCGATTCCGGCTCAAGATATCATCCGAGAAGTATCGCCCCGGAAGGAGTGATCAACCTAACGGATATCGTCTCACATCTACATTCCGCAAACGGAGCTCTAAAGAGTCCCCTCGGACACGGACCTGAATACATCCAAAAGATTCCGCCGTTTGAAGAAAATCTGTGCGTTACCGCTATCAGCCTATAAGGCACCGAGCTAATTACGCGAAAGGATAGGGGAACGCGATTACTAAAACCAAGTGCGCATCGAATTTCGCTCTCTTTTGACTGACGCTCTGGACTCGCGACCTTGCTATAGTTAGTCCCATGCGCGCGAAGTGCCAAATCATGACCGCTCAACCATCCGGAAATCCTCTGAACTCTCGACCGGCACAGGTCTCAATCTTTTCTGCTGTAAAGTTCACGAAGTTTGCCGTTTTATTTCGTAGATTTCCGTTTCTTATTTCATATCGTTTTGTTCGCACATCGGAGTATCGTTCACGTTGTTTATCGCATCGCATCGTTTGTTCCGGAAGACGAATTTCACGTATGTTTGATGGAGTGCGTGTTCTTCGGAAGATTTTATAGTGAATTCCGATATTGTATCGTTACTCTCATATTTAGTTTATTACGAGACTGGCTCTTCATGAACGAAAGATTCCAGAACGTTTGGTAACTCGAATTGCGTTAGAGGTGTCTCGCACCAACCCCTTATCATATCGTTTCTTTCTTTTGGTTTTCGTATCGTCGAAGAATATCGCACTACGAGAGAGGGCGATTAACGCCGTATAGAGATTTTTGCCGAAGGTAAACGATTACTACCGTACCGGAAATTTCGTGATTCTACTATTTTATTTCGCTCATTTTATCGCTGTCATATTTTGTGTGCTATGTATGATTAGAGAGAGAGAGAGAGAGAGAGAGTTAGGATTTGGTTCTTTCTAGGGTTTTTCTCGCATCATCAGAGCATTTCCGGAGCCTTCGGATCCCGGATCTTATTTCCTCGCATTCCATTTGATTTTGAATCTATTCGCGTTTGCTTCTCGTTCCGTACCGTACTATTATTATATTTACTTATTCCGATTTCAAGGATTGTTTCGCGTTACCGTTACCGTATTGATTTCCGCATCGATCTGCCAAATATTATCGCGTGGGCCGAGCTCACGTCCGAGCGTAATAAGTGATGAACGCACTAGTTTTAACCGAGTATTTTTACACCGAAGGTGTTTTTGGGGACATTTCACATCTTTTTGTAATATTAGAATTTTACACGTCATAATTCAAGAATATAGGTTATAGGTTATAGGTTATAGGAAATAGACGTTTATAGTATTTAACGTAGGATAATGCGTAGGACAGTCGTGCGAGTGCGAGCATTTAGCAAGTGCATGAGAGTCTCTCTGTCGTACTCCCAGGGATACGGATTCTGTCGCTGGTGACTTTAAAATGTCATTTTTAAGGGTACTAACCAATGAACAATACGAACAATAAATTGATTCTCATGCTCTCGTTAACCACGGCGGCGTTTGTCCTGGCTAATGAAAGCATGAGAATTAATAGATCGGTTAGTACGTTTAAAACTAAAATTTTAAAAAGTAACCAACGACAGAATCCGTAACCCCGGGAGTACACACTTTTACTGGACTAGTCTAGAAAAATGTGCGACAGAGAAGTTCTCATACACTCGCCACATGTCCTCACTCGCAATTGTACGATCCTTATAGCCCGTATTCTCATGTCCATCCTGTATAAGAGCTTCTCGGGAATAAGATCGTGAAGGACTGGGAACGTGCGACAAAGAGGCTTCGATACGTTCTTCGGGGTTGATGTTCTCCCTCGCATGCATACGTCTCCTATACGAGAAGTCCGGACTTGGATCTACAACATAGCAGTCGTACGAATGCGAGAGGGAACGTCTGGCGGGTGCATAAAGAAACTCACTGTTGCACAAACTCCAACAGGGCTAGTGTAGAGAAACGTGCGACAAAGAAGTTCTTATGCATTCGCCACGTGTTCTCTGTCGCATTCGCACGATTGCTATGTCGCAGATTCTAGTCCGGACTCTGTACCGCTGAATATCTAGTCACTGGGAGTGTTCAATGATACTCGGTACCATAGCGCTACGGTAGTAATTGAGCACAATTCGTCAATTCATTCGGGACGGGCCGTAGCCCATCCCCTTATATCGAAAAATGTGGAATCATTTGGCCCTGAAAGATTGAAATTTCTAATTAGTACGTATAGTGTAAGTAATGTAAACAAACAAGATATTTATATTGGCTTTATTTAATCGAACTTCACAGTGCAAAATTTGCCTGTTACAACTTAATAGCCCGCTTTCACATAATACGATACATTGAAAAGCCTCTCTACTTTTATTTACTCAATATAACATATACTTCAAGGTCGAACTTTCCAATGTTTGTATTATTTTGAGAGAGATTGTTACACAAACGTATTTTAACTACTATAGCATACCATTTTTACTGATGAAAATTGTAGATTGACAGATAGATGGATTACAGCCTGATAAAGCCATAGAAAAATTCATCGTATCGAAAATGAATACGATTCTACAGTGAGAAAACCAGGATGGGGTAAATGGGGAACGTGTGAGTGCAAGTGAGAATACACATAAGAGCCTCTCTGTCGCACGCGATTCTCTATCCTTCTCGAACTTGTCTAGCTCTTATGCATTCACGTGTAGTCCAGTCAAGATATCATTTTTCAAAAAAATAATTGCGGACAGGTCGATTTTTTGTGATGTTGTCTCTGTACTCCATCCTAGTTCTGTACCTGTATATGACTCAAATGCGTATTTCGTCGTATTCGGGTGTATACAATATCAAGTTTAATTCGGCACGACAGAATACGTTATTAGAACATTATATCGTCGGTTGAGAAGAATACTCACTATCCTATGTCCATTTTTTTGAAAAATGAGTTATTGACATAATATCCTCAGTCCTGTTTAATTCTAGCTTGTGCAATACTATCCAATGTCCTAAGAAACCGTATGGCGAATAAACCATACCTCGAAAATTGCCCAGAATTTTCTTCGTTATAGGGCAATAAAACTTTCAAATGCGTAATACTCAAAACTAATAGAAAGGACTTAGGATAGTATTCTCCTCAACCGACGATATATGTAGAATAGTATTTATTTTCAATACAATGAATGATATGGCGTCATCACACTCCAATTCGCTCATCTGTCAATCTGCAATAGTTTTCCAGGGCAAACGTTGCCCAGGGCGACGTTGGGGTCGTTCCAGGGCACGATTATAATAGTGTAAGATACGTTCATATATCGTCCCCTTAATACTACAACTAGGTAACTCGAATTTTCGGTATTCAAATTGTGCACTTATTGCATGCACATATTAGTTGCTTTAGTGACTCTATCTATATCATACCTACTACTGGATTTCTAACCCTAAATATGCGGCGGACCTTATCTCGTTGTAACACTGAAAAGAGCATACAAAATTGGTACAAAGTTGGGTATAAAGTAGATAACTGAAAATACCGAAAATTTGAGTTACCTAGTTGTAGTATTAAGGGGGCGATATAACAGTCTGTCTCCAAATAATACAAACATTGGAAAGTTTGACCTCGGAGTATAAGTTTTATTGAATAAATAAAAGTGGAGGCGTTTTTTCAATGTATGATATTATTTAAGGACGATGAATTATATGGTCTTATATTAGGCCATAATTCGTCAATAATGTATGTTATCAATAATTTTATATGAAGTTAACTCATCTCTATACCTATTTTCAGTAAGAGGTTTTAGCAACTACAGCTAATAATAAGTTAAACGGCCGTTCACTACCGTGTTATAATAATATCTTTCGGCTTACTATTTTTCTTCTTGGCGGCGAGCCTCTATCGAGAGCTCTTGATCCGTAACGCAACTGTGAATGACTGTTTAACTTACAAGTATGTGTATTCGATCTTCCACTATATATTTCTGTTAGAATACCACAGACTTAAGTTCGAGAACCCGTTTTAACTGAAGTTTTTGAATCCGAGCCTTATTCGTATATGCAAATGGCTTTAAAGAATACTTTTGACACGCACACAGAGACAGACTTACAAAAGTAATTTTCACAAATCGCTCTGCATATGTTTCAGGCTGTGCTTTCCTGACCTACTACAGCCGCGACAGCGCAATCAGCGCCCAGAACGCTTTGCATGAGAAGCGGACTTTACCAGGGGTGAGTTTACACATATCGTCCATCACGGTGAAACAAATGTTCTTATAGATATACATAATGATAATATTGACGCAGTAAAGTATATATAACACAATAACACAGCATATCATTGACACAATAAAGTATCGTAGATTGATACACGGCAATGAATCATTGCTACGAATTAATAATTATACAGGCTATCTAATTTGTCCTGTAACTACTACCCTTGCTATCGGTTATCGAAGGGCTAACTCGTGTTGGCTAAAATCTGTAGACGCTGTCCATTTTTCCTTTAATATAACATGTTTCCGAACTGTAATCATTTGTAGTCTTATCATTTTTATTTCATGCCCTTCGAGTGTCATTGTTCGACTATTTAACTTCCTAGGTTATAGCAGCGCTGATAGACCCAGAGTACAGCTTTCCCGATGTAAATTGCATCGCGTTAGGATATTTCCATGGACGTTATAGTAATTACACAATGCCAATCACAGTTTTCAACGGATCTGCCCGACTATCGAAAACACGGCAGTACGAGGCTCGGTCCAGAGCTCTCCCGCACGAGTCGAACTTTTGGACTTCGGTCGATGATCGCAGTGCTAGATTCAATCTCTTTTAATAATCAGAGTGCTCTGTTGAATCTCGATTGATGCTCTGTCGAAACTGAGTGACTTTATGATGCTCCTTCTGTGCTCTTTCTATGCTCGGTTGTTTAATGACGAACAAGGTTTAGAAAAATTTCGGTATCCTGCATATCGCTGTGCTAGTACCCGGTTGCCCGCTAGATGGGGACTATTCTCGGATGCAAATTTATGTTTCAGTATGTATAAGAGCAACGTTGAAAAGTGTAATAGTTATCGCTTCATGGCTCAATTTGGGCTTTGTTCTTATCAACTTAATATCTGATACACTCCCGATTCGGGAGTCAGAATGTTAAACTGATTTTTGGAGGCGGGTGAGGTGTCGGGAGCGCGCCCAGCCTTTCCGCGAGTTATCCTGGTACTGCAGTGCTTCCAGGACCAGGCCATTGGTCTCTTGTAAAAATTAATTACCTCCCTGAGAAGGTTTGTGGTCGGTAAGGCCACGCACCTTCAGTGGAAGAGACATTCCACAGGAAAAATCAGTTTAATACATATTCTGATTTTACCTTCACCGACAGCGACCGATTTTACCCTCAGTGACGCGCGGTGTTCATAAACCCGTATTTAGTAGCGGCTCATGTCGAGGATGAAAAGAGCATGTAAAGAGACTTTGTTTCAGTGCTCGTTACATGATCAAACGTGCAGAAACGGACATAACTGCAAGTTTGCGCACGTAAAGAGCATGAAAAATTCTGAGTTCTTATACATCTATGAAGTCTCCTTTCATTCTCTTGATGGAAAAGGGCGAGTATTAAAAGAGAACAAAAACTTCGACTCGGGCTGTTTAACTAGGTATTAGAGTAGTGCCAACAAGCTCCTTTCTATTAGCCAGCTACACTGTTAAAAATTATTTGTATCTTAAGAATCGAAAGTACCTACCTGAATTTTCAGCAGCATTAGAATACTTATTACTGTATTTCAATATCTATTTTCTTGACTAAAATTCCAAACAAAACGTACCTTTTCAGAAGAATGCCTTAAATATTTCGATGAATATTTTTAAAGTAACATGTAGGTATACCTAAATTTTATGAAAGTCAATATAAATTTCGAAGCCGCTGAATGGAAAAATGATGTTGCACCTGAAGTTTAAACGTCGTCCTGAATTTTCAGACGTTGTTATTGGGATTTAATATGCGTAATTTAATATTTAAGATACATCTGTACGAAATTCAAATGAGTTTAGAGTCAATACCATCTCCTGAATTTTCAATTGTATACTTTGTCTATGGGCATTTTAATTCTGACCCCAGAGTACAGCCGACGTACGCGCGTCTACGGTATCTGGACGTACGAGTACAATAAAAGCTTCTGAGGAGTAACACATTTTCTGTACTGTTATAATTATTATGAGTGATTCGATGTGAATTAAATATTATTTTTATTTTATTACGATAATTGTGCATTGTCGTCTGGAATGCCGGAAAACCGAGTGTACTTAGTGTAGACAAGAAGAATAAAGCGAATGTTACAGAGGATAGAGTCTGTTAGCAAAGTTATTCGGAAAAGCCGAGAATTGCTGATCGATTCCAATGGAGCAAGAAGGTTAAGGAAAAAGTTAAATTAAAATCATTGATCTGGAATTTGAGTCACCTACGCCTGAGGACTTAGTTGCTTACGCTTGAAAATTCGGTTATTTACACTTCGATATTCAGCTACCTGCATTTGAAAGTTTAGTTACTTGCGTCTGAAAATTGAGTCTCGTATTGACAATTTCCAAGATGGAGTAATTTCAAATTCAGCTCTGCCTTCATCTGAATCATCAGAATGAAGAACGGCTGAAATAATATGACTGCGTTGTACAATTATGCGCTTTAAAAGCAATAATTTTGAGGAAAAACTTTAAAAATTTATGTGCATATGTATATAATATGTTAAGTACAAATGTGGTTGATAATTGCTTCAGTAACGTTCTCATGAATTTTCAAACAAAATTTTTAACAGTGCACCCCTTGAAAATTCATAGCGAGTACCGGCGTTATATTGTATTTCGTTAATCTATCCCTGAAACAGCATTGCTACGGTTTTGGCACCGTTGCCAGCGGAAATCGTTTTAAATGTTATGTCGAGAGATGCGCTGGGGGCTGCGCTAAATTATGACTGACTGCGAAGAGACACACCTAGCACGTATGCCGACATACGCGCGCGTGCAGCTCAAGCACCTGATTCTACTCGGGGATTGTTCAAACATAAAGCAATATTTATACCGATATATTTGCGTGACTTAACCCTCGTACGTCCCTCGGGTCTATAATGACCCACAGCGTTCAATATCGATAAGTTATTATTATGCCTTTAGAGATAATCTTCTGAAATTTTTAGACATTGTTTCTTTCTTATAACGATACTTTTTCATGATGGAAATAAGCATGTAATTATGTAATTTTGTCGACTACAAAAAACTGCACGTACAAGGTCTTCGGGTCATATATGACCCATACTGTAGAATGTTTTGTTATTTGTATTCAGGTACCATTTGTAGTCAATGTACCATTTTTCTTATATTATGCAGTTTCCAATGATTTCATAATACTTCAGTCAAATTTTATAAAGTGTACGTAGTTTGTTTGCTGAATGACCATGCATGTAGAGACGGAGTACGGACGTGGTTATTCCTGCTCTGCTCGGTTCTCCTGTAGGTATCTCTCCAAGTAGTGCGAGGAGTGTCTGTCTGATGGTATTAGCGTATATAATACCACCCATTACAATCGAAAGATCGAGAAATTTTTCAAATTTATCTTTTGTGAGAGGACGCCATTTCTTCATATGAGAATTTTCAACCTGATGATTTTGAGTATCATAACGATTCGTCTCCTCTATAATCCTTTCAAGCAGACGAGAATCAAAAAAATAATTGAAATAATCGATTGGACTATTTCCCGATATAAAGATTTTCGGATTTATTTCGGAGCTACCTTCGAAATCTTTGATTGATGGGTAAAAATACGGGTACATGTACTTTTGGTTCGGATTCGCCACTAGTTCAAGCTTCATTTTCAGCCATTGCATTGTTGGATATACCACTGTATCAATACAGCCGTAAAGAAGAGGCGAGCGAGGCAGGCTTATAGATTGCGCGGAGCGTTGCGTTTGCGCGAACGAATTCGCAATACGCCACCTATAAGGCTTTTCGCGTATACCGTGTCATCATTCACCATATTGTATTCGCCATTTTGGATTTGAGACTAGACCGATTTGGACATCAGCATCGTAATGAGCGACCCCGAAAACCCCCCGAGTAACAAGTTTCGGGCCATAATCTTCAAATTTTTAAAATGTCTGGAATTCATCATCCGCCATCTTGGATTTGAGAAAATAGACCAATTTGGATATCAGAATCGTAATGAGCGATCCAAAAAACCCCTGAGCAACAAGTTTCGGGCCATAATCTTCAAATTCTAAATATTTCTGGAATTCATCATCCGCCATATTGCATTCGCCATCTTGAATTTGAGAATAGAGCGATTTTGATATCAGCATCGTAATGAGCGACCCAAAAAAAACCCGAGTAACAAGTTTTGAGCGATAATCTTTCCTGCCACATTTTTTCCACTGAATCCAAAGTCGATTTTGCCCTTCGTCCGGGGTGGTCGATATATCGACCAGCAGTTAGCTCGGGGCCTCCAAATAGGAAATTATTGACTTTATTTATAAATTTTACGTTTAAAAAGTCGATTTTAACTGAAATTTCCCCGGGCTCTAAAGGTTAATATATACGAGTACATACATCCTACCCTTGGGTCATATATGACCCGAAGGACTTAAGTGTAAGTATAAATGAGGGCCGTACGAGGGTTAAGGACATCGAATTGACGGCGACCTTTTCTCTAATGTTCATTGCGTATACGCAAAGAGATGGGAACACGTATAATCGTACACATACCGAAATCTGATGGTTTTTGCATTTCTTTCGCGCCATGTTTCCGAATCGAGTCTCGCGGAGTCTCGCGATATCTCGGCATTGTCTAAATGTGATTTAACAACGTTGACGTCACTATGCGCAGAGAAACTCATACGGTTTAATTTACCATCCCTAGCAGTAAAAAAAAGTCGTAGTAGTGCTTTTCGGTGAAATTTTTCACAATTAAATGGTAAATTCTACAGTTATATGGCAAATTTTACTATTTCGTTGTGTAAATCGTACCGAAAAATACTACTTTCCGACTAGAAAAAGTAGTAGGGTTCTTATCAGGACCTGATCTAGCTTAACTGAGGTAGTAATCGAACCCTTATCAGGTAACCCGATCGGGACCTAATAGAACACGTAACACAAATGTGTCATAGGGACCTTATCGGGTAAACATAATCGGATTCCGACAAATTATTTACAAAAATTGCATTGTACAATAATCGAGTAGAAAAACGAAATAAATATTTCTACTTATCAATGAGCTATTAAATGGTGGTATTGGAAAGAAAAAATGGTAGTCTATAATATTTCCATACCCTTCCAGGAGTCGAACCTGCGCTCTTTAGGACGACCCGTGTAAAAAAAGTATGGCCAAAGTATAGTGGAATTCTGGAAAAAGTTTCACTCCCAGATTTTCAGCCGGTAAAAGATGCACTCTTCAATAATTAGAGTTGTTTGTACCAGGTTATGCTGTAATCGATGTCTGTTCTTGTCAGTTGATATTATTTCAATTTATTATGTTATTAAACTCTTTAATTATTATTAATGAACTATATTCTAGTACTGAACATATTATTATAGTTTCATAATGAAGAAGCCATACAACAGAATTGAATCAAAAAAGGTACAGGTAAGTCGAGTAAATTTTACTTTTAAGCTGATATGAAAAAAATCGTCTAGTTTCAAATCTGGAATACGATTCATATCCATACTCTTCTCGGTCAACTTTTCCCAGACTTCTGCTATACTTTAGCCAAACTTTTTTTTACGCGGGGGCCTGCTATGGAACTGGGAATACTCTTGCAGTTTAACCAATTGAGCCACCGGCTCTTGTGTAAATTACTTGAAACTTTGTTATGCGAGTTAAATAATCCAGTGCGATATATACTACTTAAGATATAAGAACTTTAACCCTTTGAGGCATGTTGAGTCATTCAATGATAATTTCCGTTCAAGATATAATTTTTAGACGAGGCAAACAGATGAAATCTTGACGAGGGCCCAATGATGTGACCCCACTGAATCTCGCGATCAAGATAAAACTTGGGAACGAGGCAAGAAGACGTGATCCCAATGAGGATTCAATTGTCTAATCCTACTAAACTTTGCATTCAAAATAAAATGTTCAAATAAATTCCGATAAGGATCCAATGACATAATCCTACTGGACTTTGCGTCGAAAATACAATTTTCAGACTAGGCACAAGTGTTCCCGACGAGGGTCCGATATGGTGCAACCTTACTGAACTTGGCGTTAAAATAAAATTTCCAGATGAGGTAAAAGAGTATACAGAGACAGTACAAGGATATGTGTTCTCACTCGCATTCACACGTTCCCTATGTACACCATCCTCGTGCTGTCTCCGTATAGGATCATTCTGTTTTCCTGTGCACTGGGATAAAAAAATGAATACTTCAAATGATTAATGTTTTATCTCGGCACGTTGGTTAATGAAGAGATTTTATATTTTTAGCGTATAATTTGATTTGAATATATTGTTAGCGCCATTTACGAGGGCAGAGCGAAAAGTCCGTTACTTTTCTAGTAGATGGTGGTGCGATTACGAAGATGAGTATACGCCCCCATTTGGCGAAAAAAAAAAGTTCTATTCCACTACGACAATGCACTTGCCTATTCGTCTGCCGTTGGAACAGCGAAATTGGTCGATTTGAAGTTCGAATTGCAGCCACATTTACCTTATTCGCCTAATTTGGCTCCCTGCGACTCCTTTCTCTTCCCAGACTTGAAAAAATTGCTGGCTGGAAGAAGTTCTCATCAAATGAAGAGGTCATCGCCGTAGCAGGGGGCTACTTTACAGACTTTGGGGCGCACCATCATCTACTAGAAAAGTATCGGACTTTTCACTTTACCCTCGTAATTTTCGCATATTTAATTAGTGTATAAGCATTTGAATTTAGAGGAAAAACTCAAAAAGAGGAAATACTGGGAGGTGGAAGTAGGTACCCACGTCATATAGGTATTTCAGAAATTGGAAGTACCTACATTATATATTTCAAGGTGGTTTTCCATCTGATCTATGAAAAGTTCTGCATTAAATGCATCACTCATCTCGCAATTGGTCGGTGAGTATTTGCTTGCACCGGCTAGCGTGCGTTTTCCGCACGTCCAGCCGGTACCTAACGTCCATCCGTTGAATGTCGCCTTTCCACTGCGGCGACGCAGTAGTCTGTGTTACGTATTTGTTACTCTTGTATCTTATTTTCCATAATGTACTTTTGGACGCAGCGTCAAATGAACGCCGCGTCCATGTGTCCAAAGGACGTTCTTATGCACCTAGCCTTAAAGTACGAAAAACCGCTCGTCCGAAGCATCCGTCCAACACAGCGCGTTCGTTCAGAAAAACTTGGGCACATGGTTGCGGATTTTTCTGCCACGTGTGAAATACTGATAAAACACGGCAACATCTGGCGATCCGTTAACGTTATAGCTATGGCTGCGGCTCTGCTAGACTAACAACGAGCTTGAGCGGAGCCTCGGCAGACGCGACAAGATAAATAAACCGGAATTAAAACTGGAAAGCTTTATTCGTTCGGGAGCCGAACGCGCTCGCCAGGCCGCGGTTAAAGACTTCAATACGCGAGATTTTTCGAGGTCGAGTGCAGCTATATATGTAGGAAAGAGTGGCGTCGGTGTAACGTGGGGTCAATTGACTGTAGTGACATCATTCGTTGACGAAAAATGAAAATATATGCATCGTTCTATATTTCTACCACACGTAACTCACCGGCAAAAAAACTAGAGGGCATTCGCCAGTATAAACTTGCCAGTGACTGTTTTTTTGAAATCATCGCCAAACAGTTAATTGGCACATGCGTAGGAAAAGGGGTATAAGTCGAAATCTTTAGTTTTGAGAAAACAAGGAAAACAGTTTGTTGGTGTCGCGATTAATCATAAATTAACATATCCAAAAATTGTCTTGTGGAAGTGGCATGTTTTATGAGACTATTCTTTGATTCTGGGTTCAGATATATAATCTTGAAAATAAGAAAGAAAAACTGGTCTTATTTCCAATGGCTCCAACAATTTCTCGACTTATACCCATTTTCCTACGCATGTGCCAATTTTGTTGTCTGCTGTTATTTTGCTTCGACTAGTCCCACAACAGTTTTTTATAAAATCACATTAATTGATGTGAATACAGAAATATTAAACTTTGGAATGAAGTATACAATCGATCTCTTATTTATTATTTTAATGTGAGTTTAATAACAAGCGACGGTAGTATCGAAAATAACAGTCACAGAGTGGTATAAATTGGACGTCGTTATGCATAACTAGACTAAAGGCCATTTCAATGAAGTGAGGAAAATGACTTTTAATTTTATGCTCTCCGGAAAAAAAAACTGTTCATCAGTTGGAGTACCTTTTTTATATGGACATCAAAAGTACTAAGAAGAAATTAGTTGACCAGGCGACTAAAACCCGTCTGAAATTGGCAATTGGTCATGTAATACGTAATTCCAAGAAGTAAATGGAGAATTTGGCGTTTAGCGTTTTTGATCATTTAAAAAAAATAAAGGTTTTTATAAGCCCATTATTTTTTTATAATTATATTACGTCTATAGACACTAGATGGTGATGTTATCTCCAAATGGGCGATTTGGCAATTGTAATATCCGGTGCAGGAATTTTGATAGGGATCTATCTAGAATACAGATTAAAATAAAAAATTTTAATTCTTAAACTGCTGAGGTGCACCATCGAAGAAATAGAAAAATTTTGATGGATTTGGGACGAAAGATTGGATAAATTCATCAACTGTGTTGCTGGAATTTCTATTTCCATCAACAAGATTTCGGTGTCATCGTAGAATGGAATTTCTTCGCAACTGCTCACGGAAAAGTCCATATGATGGGATCGGAGGTACATTGAAGCGTTTGGCGTCTAGGACGAGCCTGCAACTCCTGTAGTCTAACATTACCTTCTTCGGGAGTCCCTGCCAAATCCCGACTGGGACCTGACTTGAAATCGGGAGTCCCAGACTTTCTATACGGGATGGCGCAAAGGCCACCTTAGAGAGTGTCCAAATCATATTCTAGTTTTGGATTATAAGTGGTGCAGATGTAATTATTATGGTTTTGGCTAACATTCAGTATTGTATATGTATGTTTTCATTTTCAGAACAAACACATCTACAAAATATTGAAACTGAGGCCTTGAATATCTGAATATCTGACTGAATATTGAATTGACAATAATTACTTTTATTATGATATTTGAGATCTCATAGTCATTATTTTTCTGCTTGTTTTCATATTGCATAATGATACTTGCTTAGTGTTGATTTCCGTATTTATGCTCACAGTTATTATGTGTTACAAGTGACACCATGGTGGTGTCAATTGTAACAAGTCGCAGCGGTACACACACACATTTAATGGAAAATATCTTTTATAAATTACCCCTAAACCGGGGCTACTTTGCTCCGTTTTATTTAACAAATATGAGAACTAATCAAAGAAGGACTTAAAACAAATAAAACGTACGTTAATATCCCATCCGAAATAAAAGAGAGATTATTGAGTATTGCTTTAGGTCAATTATGCAAAAAGTTACTTGTCACTATTAATTTTTTTTTATTAAAAAGTGACGCACAGTCTACCAATGGAGGGGGTTACTTTACCCCAGTTTGAAAATTTCACTGTAATGTGGGCTATACGTTATGTGGAGTAAAGTTATAACGCGCATTTGATTGACTGTGTTCCAAATAATATTTCTGTATGATTAAAACAGTAAAAAGTCGTCTTTAAATATGTTTTATTTTAAAAAACGTAACAATACATCCTCCAATTGCCAACAATAGCATTTCACGATTAAATCTGTATAAATAATTAAAGAAAATAAGATAATTATTAATTTGCATTCAAAAGTAACGACAAACTAATGTATTTTGGTACAAATACATTCTTATGATAGTAGAAAAAGCCATTTTTTTTCTATCTTAGTAAAACCTAAAGTGGAGTTACTTTGCTCCATTTTTCACACAGAATACGAAAAACGTTATTAAATAAATTGATAGTGGGTACATACAAATTTTATATATTGACTATTCTTACAAAATAGCTAGCTTATGATATTAATAGCGGGCCGAAAAATATTAAGTAACTATTTAATTTCTTTTCTTTGGTAGGTTCTAGGCATTGCTTTAACAAGTAAATCGTATTTAGTATGGCCGTTGGAATAATTTAAGTCGCGGAGTTACTTTGCTCCGCCAAAAACCCGTGGAGCAAAGTAATCCCACAATTGCCAGAAATATGAATCGTTTCACAAGTACCCAAATTTGTTTTCTTCTGATACGAAATTAACAAAAATTTTACTAGTAACGAGAAAAGAGAATATTAGAAATTCTGTATGCACATATTTACCTGTTTATATTTGATAATATGTAATTTTTGGACGCAGAGATTTTTACGAGCAAAAATTTGATCACATTCTACTATTAAGATGTAATGTGAGGTTACGTGCTGCTATTGGTGTGGAAACTACAATCTGGTGACGTATATTAACGCCATTTAGGCCACCTGCAATACACTGATCTCAATTTGGTGGAAGATAATAACATTTTGAAGGTACAATTAATTTAAACTTTTTCCACGCGTGACGCAAAGTAACCCTACTTTAACCCTGTCGACCCGGGCGGGACATATGCTGTCCCAGGCGGGAAAATTTCTGAGTTTACGGCTGGGACAGCATATGTCCCAGTTACGTCTCCAAACGCATCAATTCATGAACTTCTAATCTCAATCGCTCTCCCGTGATCAAACCAGCGACAACCGCCAATATTGCTCAGTTGTTGACTCTTACTTTGACAGAAAAGTTATTTCATCGTAATAAAATCACGTGGAGGAAAAATAACTATTCCCGATAATGGGGCGCACTGAGCTTCGATTTTCCCCGGGTCGAAAGGGTTAAGCGCGATCTCTCACGGGTCGGTATATTTCGAGCAAAAACCGCGCTCGCGGTATCCGTGCAGCATACCGACTGGTTGTTGCTCTATACATTTTGTATCGATGCTCGCACACGGGTCGGCGTGGCATCAGCGCGAAGCGGTTTGTACTCGGTATGTTGCGTGCAACATCACCAATCAGTCGCGTCTCGACATTTGCAGGCTGTAAGCATCTAGGCAGTCGGGCTTTCCCGGTCGAACCTCCCGCTGGGCTGTACCAAGGACGGTCTACACTCCCTCGCGCGCGCGCGCGCGCGCTTGTTCGTATTTTGTCTGCTTATCAATGGCTTAATGAGTCTGACTAGTTTGAGAAAAGAATTTGTTGACATTCTATACAGTGCCTTAAACTTATCATTTTCACTTAATTTTCCTGCTACTATAAATAGTCTGCTACCATAGTCGCGTTCAATGTATGGATGGACCCAAAATATCTTTTTTATTTGATTTCTTAAATAATTATAAATTACAATAATATCTTCATCACTCGAATCACTAGACGTAGACATGTTTCCTACTACATATGCCGCGGAATAGCACGAAATAAAATGCGCCGGCAAGTGTCGCGCGCCCAGCATACCGAGGCTGGCTACATAGTAAAGAATCGGTACGACATTTATGTACCGTATACTTATTGTGCCGAAACCACACCGACTCGTGAGAAACCGCGCAAAGATATTCTCTCTCTCTCTCTCTCTCTCTCTCTCTCTCTCTCTCTCTCTCTCTCTCTCTCTCTCTCTCTCTCTCTCTCTCTCTCTCTCTCTCTCTCTCTCTCTCTCTCTCTCTCTCTCTCTCTCTCTCTCCTCTCTCTCCCTCTCTCCCTCTCTCCCTCTCTCCCTCTCTCCCTCTCTCCCTCTCTCCCTCTCTCCCTCTCTCCCTCTCTCCCTCTCTCCCTCTCTCCCTCTCTCCCTCTCTCCCTCTCTCCCTCTCTCCCTCTCTCCCTCTCTCCCTCTCTCCCTCTCTCCCTCTCTCCCTCTCTCCCTCTCTCCCTCTCTCCCTCTCTCCCTCTCTCCCTCTCTCCCTCTCTCCCTCTCTCCCTCTCTCCCTCTCCCTCTCTCCCTCTCCCTCTCTCTCTCTCTCTCTCTCTCTCTCTCTCTCTCTCTCTCTCTCTCTCTCTCGAATATTGTAAAAAGATCATAATATTTCTGCCACATATTACCTTCAGGCGGTGTTGGTGCAGGAATGAGCAGACACGGGATTGCTTTAACCGTTAGGATATAAAGCATTCCTTGTGGAGGCAATTCTGATCAGAAATTTTATGTCGAAACAATAGACGCGATTCTAACCGATAAAGTTGGTCCGGTTCCGCGGAAGCTGGCGCCAGCAACCTAAATGAGCTATCCAAACTACTCGACCGGTCGGTAAGTTAGAGAGGATGGGGCGTGATGAGTGGGATTGTCACGCGTGTAAGAAGGAGATTATTCTGGACGTCGTTAAGTGCATACCATGTATGAACATTTTTCATCCATCTTGTGTACTAAAACACAAGGTATAGAATAAGGATAACGAGATGGTAATGCGGAGGAAAACGTTAACAAATAAGAAGAAATAAAGACAAAGAGAAGAGTGGAAAAAGATCTATGATATTAGTAGAAGAAGAAACGTCAATAAGTAGCAGCAAAAAACCGAATATACCAGAGAAGAAACTTACAGAACAAAACGAAGAGGAAGAAAAGAAGGAAGGGAGCAAAAAGATGAGTGATACAATAGGTGCCCATACACACAGAGGTCGAACTGTCGGTTTGGAACGGCGCGGTTCGAACCGGCAGTTTTACCTTTCAGTTAGTGGGCGCGCGACGCGCCAGATCGAACCGTCAGGCTGACCCGTCAGTCCAGACCGACGGGAAAAACTGCCGCCGTCCACTAACATGCGTTTTAGCACGACAGACGGAACGTCGGTTCGTACCGCTTAATATCATCCTAATCTAACCGAAAGCGCTATTTAGGCCCTATTTATAAAGCCTTAATTCTTTAAAAAATAGTAAAATAAATTATTAAATCTTCCAACATTTTTTTTTTCATCTGTCACGTTTTGTGTCCAACTTGAACGTAATTTTTCTGTTGATTAGTATTATAACTAAAATTAGTAAAAGTTATAAAAAACCGAGGTTTAATTGCTATTTTCAACGATTTCATTCTATACGAGATTGAGATTATCTCTCTGACGCATGAACTCACGTCGCGTTATCCTTGTCGCACCTGCGGGAAACGCTAAACTCGAGCTTCTCGACTCCGAAACGAAGCAATACTCAATTATTTTGGTAAACTAATAATTTTGAAAATTATGTTTATATCAAGTGAGTATTTAAAAAAGGAGTACATTGAATTTTCTACGAAAAAAACCTTTTTCGCTATTAAAACGTGTAAATGCACTTTTGATGCTCTGGCGTAAAACCGAAAAAATTGACAAATTTTTGTTTCTGATGATTGCAATATTTCATTACTTTTAAAACAAAACAAAAATCATCGAAAAATACCAATTTTTAGTGAAGTTAGAGGCATTTGTTTACAAGAGCGCGCGGGCGCTACGGCGCGTATTTATATATAAAATTCAATATCTCGAGAACTATTCATCGTAACAAAATGAGATAAAAACCAATCGTTTCGTCTTGAAATTCTCTAAATTTTTTCCGGAGCATGTCTCGATAACTTGTCAATAGTTTTCGAGATATTTAAAGAAAAAGCCGTACAAAAAATACATTTTTATTAAAAATTAAAAAGCAAACTTTGGCTTTATGTCACATTTGTTCTATATATTTTTCCGAGTATTTTAAAAAAAGAAGAATTAAAATCGTACACTTATAAAGTACAAGCGCAACAAAATCGATTTTCTCAGCCCGTCTACTGTCGGTCGACACTACGGGTCGATCTGCAGTTTTGCGGCCGGCCGGCAGGCCGGCCTGTCAGTTTTACCCGCGGGTTTCTATTCTGCGTTAGTGGACGACGACGGTTAAAACCGACGGATCGACCCGACGGTTCGAACTGCCGTTCCAAACCGACAGTTCGACCTCTGTGTGTATGGGCACCTATTAGGTGGAAGAGAAGGTGGAGAAAATCCTTAAAATTGTCAAAGAAACTAAGGATAATAGTATTAGCAGAAACGAGATAAGAAAAATTGTGGATGAAGCAATAAGGATCGAAGTAGGTAATCTAAGACAGGAGATAGAAGAAATGAGACTGGTGATAATGAGAATAAGTACAAACGCAAGCAGTGAAAATCAAGGAAAGCCTAAAAGTTATGTAGAAGCAACATAAACAAAACCGAAGAAAACAGAAAACATTCTAATAGTAAGGGCGAAAGAACAACAAGAAAGCGAGTCTACTAAAAACACAGTCCTCGAAAAAATAAAAATCAAGACTATGCCAGTAGGAGTATCCAAGGTAGTGAAAGGAAACAAGGGACAAATAATTATAGAATGTGACAGTGAAAAGGAAGTAGAGCGACTGAAAGCGTCAGTAGAAACAACAATTGGGGAAGACTTCGAAACAATCGTATCCAAACAAAGACAACTAAAAATAAAAATTATCGGAATAGACAAGAAAGAAATGGAGCTAACGGACGAATTGTTAATAGAGACGATCAAAGTACAAAACGAGCTAACAGACGAGGGACGTAACCTAAGTATATTAAAAAGAGGAAACACAAGGAAAGAGGAAACGAGGAAGAAATAAAGAAAAGAGAGGAAACTAGAACTCTGATAATACAAACGGATATAGAAACACACAAGAAGCTTACCACCAATGGAAAAGTGAACTTGGGATGGAGAAAATGCAGAGTCTACGACTTTGTAAGCATACTACGATGCTTCAAATGTTGGGGCTTCAATCATATGGCGAAGCACTGTAATAAACAAGATGTGTGTGAACATTGTGCCGAAAACTACAGAGGGGTTGAGTGTAGATCAAGAACGAAGAAGTGCATAAACTGTAGTGAGAAGAACAACCGCTACAGGAACAACAATATCAAGGAGGACCACAAGGCAACGGATAGAGAATGCCCAACGTACCTGAAGAGGATAGAAGAGGCAAAAGGAGAAGTATAAATGAAGGAGAATAGCAACGAATAATTGCAGAAAATCACCTAATAATGTGTTCTAATGCGAGAAGTTTAGTGATCCATAAGGATGAATTTGAGATTCAAGTATTTAGAGGACTAGACCCACAAATAGTAGCACTCTAACAGAGACACGACTAACTATAGGAGAATATAGAGGACTCGGAAATTAATATAACAGGGTATAATATTATAAGATGTGATGGAGAGTTGAGATCAACTGGTGGAGTGGTTATATATATAAAAGATACAAAATTAAATGTAAGGTATTATTTAGGAGGAAAATAGAAAGAAACTTTTGGTGCGCCGTGATATGGGTGAATGATAAAAAGTTATACACAGGATCAATCGCAATTATATACCGCTCACCAAGTTCGTCTGATGCAGAATTCGTGGAAGCAATAATAGAATTAAGCGAAGAATTAAATATACTAGGGGAATGTGTAATACTAGGAGACTTTAATTAACATAGACATAAGTGCAGAGACATTTTATTCAAAAAAGTTAGTAAGTGAATTGTTAGCTATGGGGGTGAAACAATATGTTAAAGAGGCGACAAGAATAACGAACAGAAGTGAAACAGTGATAGACCTGGTGTTCTCAAATAATAAGCGAAATGTAAGCGTGAGGCAGCAACGAATAATAACAGACCATGCTTGGGTTGTCATATTAACAGAGAAACAAAGTAAAAGGATAATAAATAGAGAATTTATAGCGAGGGATAAAAAGAACCTAACAAAAGAAAACTTCGAAGCGGAATGGATAAATAGAAATAGGATAAATAGTAATGGGTCATTAGACGAAAGAGCAAATGGTTTAGTTAATGATATAGTGAATATATTAGACAAAATAGGTCCAAAAAAGACATTTAAGATACCGGTGAAATGGATAGATACTAAATGGTACTCCAATGAGATTAAAGAAATTACAATATTAAGAGAGAGATGAGGCATATGAGAGAGCAATCCAAAGTAATGAACAATGGGACTGGGAAGAATTTAGGAGGTGTAGAAATTTAGGAGTGGCAACTATTAGAAATAAAAAGAAAAAAAATATTACGAAGAAGAGATAGATAATAACAAAAATAACCCCACCGAAATGTGGAAAACCTTGAAAGAACTAATAAATGGAAAAGTTAATAGAAATATACAATATGACGAAATCAGATTTGAAGGAGTTAATATAAATGAAGAATTAAATATAGCAGATAGATTTAATAAGTACTTTATCAAAAGCATAAAAGAAATAGTTTTAAGTATTGGCGAGAATAATATGGTAGTTGAAGGAGTTAGGAGTGAAGATTTTCGAACAGACACGTGGGAGGAATTTAAAACAGTAACAATAGATGAACTGAGAAAAACTATAAGAGGAATGGCATTAAAAAAAGGAACAGCGGAAGGAATATCAACACATGTTTTAAAAGAAACATTTGAGGTAATAGGCACAGAATTGTTAGAGGTAATAAATTTATCGCTAACGAAGGTACTTGTCCTAGCGAATGGAAGACATCAACGGTAACCCCAATAGAAAAAGTAAAGAACACATTAAAAGCGAATGAATTCAGACCAATTAATGTACTACCGACATATGAAAAAGTTTTGGAACTGACAGTAAAAATACAACTGGATGATTTCATAGAAAATAATAATATACTGATAAAACACCAATCAGGCTTTCGTAAGGGAAATTTATGTGAAACACAGCAATACAAACTGTACTAGATCAGTGGAAAGTAGAAATAAGTAAAGGAAAAATGATTGGGATAATATTTATGGACTTAAAAAGAGCTTTTGAAACGATTGACAGGAGGAAACTCATAGACAAGCTAGAAGTATACGGAATAAAAGGAAAGGTACTTAAATGGTTTGAATCCTATATTAGTGAAAGGTATCAACAAGTCAAAGTAGATGGAAAAATATTAAATCAAATTCTAACGGAATATGGAGTGCTACATGGATCGGTGTTGGGATCCATCCTGTTCATTTTATATATAAACAATATAGTATAATTCAAAACGGAAGAATCGACAATAAAATTGTTTGCTGACGATACTATAATATATGTTGAAGGAGAAAGCGTGGGTGAAATAGAAAAGAAACTGCAGGCAGTGTTGAGTAGACTAGAGGTGTGGTTAGATGAAAATAAACTAAAAATGAACGCGAATAAAACAAAATACATGATAATGAGAAGTGTGAAGAAAGAAGTGGCGAGAGAAATTAGTGTAATTACAAAAGAGGAAGTAGAACTGGAAAGAGTCGCGGAAATCAAATATTTAGGGACCATGTGTCAGCGTATACACGGTGTGTGTGTGTGTCATATACAAAACAATTATAGGACCACATTTTGAATATTGCTCCACAATAATGATAAATATGGGTAAGACGGAGATAGAAAAATTGCAGAAAGCTCAGAACCGAGCGATGCGAATAATACTGCACGTAAGGAGGGACACCCGAATAAGGGATATGTTAGAAACACTCAATTTTATGAGTATACGTGAAAGACTGGAACTCAATGTGAACATTTTCATACACAAAATGATAAATAATGTGATGCCGAGCGACTTGTGTGGAAGAGGGGAAATGGTAGGAGCAAGAGGGGAAATGAGAACTAGACAAGCAGAAAACATAAAAATAAATTTCAGGAGCACGACCAGCGCGCAACAGAGTCTGCTATATGAAGGTGCAAAAATGTATAATGAATTACCGAAAGAAGTGAAGGCATTAGCAGACCAGAAAAAGTTCAAGAAAGTAGTGAAAGAGTTCATAATGGAGAGGAGAATGCGAAAATAGGAAATAGAAGTCTGAGAATAAAGTGCAAACTGGAAAGTGTAGTGAGTTTTATGTATGTATGTATTATGTATGGAAAGTGTATGTGTGTATGTATGAATGTATTATGTATGGAAAGCGTGAAGATAAAATTGTAAGGAAAGTGTAAGAGTAGTGTAACACAATAATAGCCAAGGGCTAATAAACCAGTATCAATCAATCAATCAATCAATCAATCAATCAATCAATCAATCAATCAATCAATCTCTCTCTCTCTCCATGTAAAATTAAGATTCTCTCTGCGATTTAAAATAAACTAGTTATCCGCAAATAACTTCTTTTTATTACAACCGACTCCACTCGCGGTAGTAGTCTCCGGAAGGAGCTTCCGTGTTTTTCGACTCGCTCCGTCTTTTCAATTATCGTTAATTCTCGAGTCACTTTTGTCGACGGGTCGCCACGAATTTCCCCTTTCACCCCTGGATGAAACCGCACCGTCCTGTATCTCACGTATAACATTTGCCCCCGAGGCACGCAAACGTTCGATCAGGCCCTCGTGATCGAGGTAAGGATCGCAAGGATCGTCCGTCTCGATAGGGATTTAAAGGGCGCCCACGCAACTGCGTAGTTTGCCCGAGTGTAATAAATTTCTGGGTCAACGGGCCGACCGTGTCTCACGCTCGTACGACCGACCGATGAGGTTAGCTCTACTACTTCTGTCCGGTGTATAAGTCGAACAATAAGGCCGGCCGCACTTTGGACACGAATTTGCATTGTACGTAAACGTACGATACTGGTCATATGAACAGAGTGCGCACACCGAATACGTTTTTCTCCGTCAAATAGGCAGTATTCCGCACGGTAGGCCTAAAACCAGGCTAAATCAATCGTATTAGCACCACGGTTTTTATGACGGATTTCAAATAAGTATAATATAAAATAAGCTCAAATCCACGTTGATAGTAAAATAGCCCGAGCCGTTTTGACAGAAATCGAATTTAGGGCAAAAAAATAATGAAAAGGATTGATTTTTATTTTAATGTTATTATTCAACATTTTACCATTGGTTGTTTACTAAATAAAGGTCATAATGACATTATAACAATTCTGAACGAGTCCTCCGCGCTTAGAGTTTCCAGTTTTCTCGTCAGGTGGCGCCATCACGAGAAATAGGTTATGAACCCGCGTATGATTTTAGTGTGAGTTTGATTGATTGTCAGTGTCACTAAATAGTTTAATGACAACTATTTACAGACCACGTATTCCTTAAGTAGTGTGTTACACAGTTGGTGAACTGCACATTGAACTTATACGCGATAGAATAGTTTCTGGGCGAATTCTGGACCTTGTTAAAAAAATGTCTATGAAAACTCATGCCGGTTCCCATGAAGAAAATCGCGAAAGAGTGTGCATGTTATGTTTCAAAAAGAAAGCGGATATGCGAAAAATTACTGGAGCTCTTCAGAGCGCTGTTCAAAACATTTTTCCTTATAATCCTGAAGAAGACGACCGTCTTCCACGAGTAGTATGCAGTGCTTGCAAAATACTGATTTACCGAAGAAAAAAGGATCCGAATTCGCCTGCAGTTAAGATTCCCGATTACTCTACATTTCCTTCTTTGCCAAAAAATACAAGGAAGCAAGGTAAAATAAAATGTCAATGCAAATTATGTGAGTTCGCACGAACTCCGGGACATCAGAACTTTGTAAAGAAAGATAGTAGTACCAATAAAAAAATTGTCAAGTAATGTGGAAGATGTAGAAAAATTTTGCGAAAAGGAGTAGTGAATTTTTGTTCTAAAAACAACAGTTATGCAAATCTAGTCAACTTAATTCAATCAGAATTACCTCCAAAAGAACAGGAACATTTAATAACTGATCTGATTTCAAATATAAGCAGTGAAAATACTCAAAAAACCGGTACTGAAATGCACTTATCTCGACGCCATGGTAAACCGCTAAAAGCCGTATACTATTTAGTGACACTGACAATCAATCAAACTCACACTAAAATCATACGCGGGTTCATAACCTATTTCTCGTGATGGCGCCACCTGACGAGAAAACTGGAAACTCTAAGCGCGGAGGACTCGTTCAGAATTGTTATAATGTCATTATGACCTTTATTTAGTAAACAACCAATGGTAAAATGTTGAATAATAACATTAAAATAAAAATCAATCCTTTTCATTATTTTTTTGCCCTAAATTCGATTTCTGTCAAAACGGCTCGGGCGATTTTACTATCAACATGGATTTGAGCTTATTTTATTATACTTATTTGAAATCCGTCATAAAAACCGTGGTGCTAATACAATTGATTTAGCCTGGTTTCAGGCCTACCGTGTCCGGTGATGTCGCATTCGTAAAGTCCTCTTTGGAGCGCAATGAATCTACACCCGGGGACACGAAATCTGTCGCTGGTGATTTTTTTTAATTGTTATTTTTAAACGTCCTAACCAATGAACAATTAATTCTCATGCCTTCATTAGCTATGGTGGCATCTTCTCTCGTTAATGAAAGCATGAGGATTGATTAATCATTGGTTAGTACGTTTAAAAATAACATTTAAAAAAAGTCACCAGTCATAAAAAAAGAGAAATCGGTAGAGGCATTCGGGGTGCGCACCGAATGGCACGGGTTCATACAGTCTTCTACATCCATTTCAACGCACGAAAGTGTTTTAAAATTCCAACAAGAGAGAGAGAGAGAGAGTTCGGATTGTATTCGGACGACGGAACTACACGTACGTATACGTACGACTAAAGCTAGGAATCCACTACACTCGACTCGACTCGACTCGACTCGACGCGTTTCTGATCGCATGATTTTCCATGTATTTAAATGGCGTAGAAATCCACTAGGCTCGACACGACTCGACTCGACTCGACACGACACTTTTCTGGCTGGCCAGAAATTTGTCGCGTCGAGTCGAGTCGAGTCGAGTCGAGCCTAGTGGACACGGTTTGCGTGCACATCGAGATATGGACCGATGAGCGAACAGTTGATTTGCGGCAGTCTTGCTTGGAAATTTGAGAAGAGCAGTTCGAAGATTTTACATTAATTTCGCAGAGGAATGGAGGAGGATCTCATTAATAAAGTTAGAGCATATGAGATGCTGTGAAATATACATAATTTGAAATATAGAGACCAAAATATACGCAACGAAGCTTGAGAAGAAATCTCAAAAGCCTTGAATAAACCAAGTAAACATAAATAGGTATATAGTAAATTTCAATCTGTATAGATGTTACAGAGAAGCAATAATTAGAAAAATTATAGAGCCATACACGATGTATCCTTGTACGTTAAAATTTAAAAGGACGAAGCACTACCGTCGAGTACCGTCGAGTCGTGTCGCGTCGATTCCAGTGGACACACCACGCAAATTTTTGTCACCGTGTCGTGTCGAGTCGTGTCGTGTCGAGTCGAGTCGAGTCGAGTGTAGTGGATTCCTAGCTTAATTCGCACCCAGTCTGCGCGCTCCCATAGTACACGGAAGATCGGGATCATTCGTGCGTATCCATACGTGCTCGCACGAGTAAAATTCGTACGAAAACGCGTCCAGTGTGCGGCCGGCCTAATGGTGCGCATCCACGTACAATCGGACTGCAGTCCCGGACTGTGAGCGATCCCGCCTTCAGTCCAAATTTCACCATACACGTACAGTTCGCCTGCAGTATATTTTTATATGAGAAACCAGTCAGTAACTTCACTTGATCTTCAGGATAAGAGAAATTACTTATTATTCCTATAAGTAAAGAATCGCGGCCTCCAGCAAGATTATCTAAAAATTTTTGTAGATCAGAGGTTTCTACAAAACTTGAATTAAAAATCACTTTTAAAAGGCTCAAATCATCTTCGTAAAACCTTTCTTTGATCAAATGATTTTTGCAGCATCGATTTCCAATAGAAATAAATACTCTTTTTTTAATATACGCTTGCTTGCGAGCTTCAAAAGGAATGACAGTTATGTTGTTCGTTGATCCGCAAACACCGCAATACTTATGCGTAGAAACAACTCTTGGCAATAATAATTCGATACGTTCGGATTGGATCTCTTCATTTTCACGATGTAAATTAAATTCATAATCAGGATCATCTGTACATTGGCATTCTTTTACCTAAAAACGTTGCCGATTTCTCGTATGTCGATAAGTTAACAACATAATTATAAGGAACAAAATAAGCTTCCCTTTTCTCACAACCATGTTAAATATTAGACATAAGGGGTATAGATGTAAAACCCGCGAAGTTCATTTTTGTCAAATTTGAGGTAGATACGGGAATTTGTTCTTTACAAGTACGTGCATTAGGTCGAACATAATTTAGGTGCAAATTCCACCTTAAACCGTTAATAATAATATAAGGTAGAAAATACGCTTGCCAATGCAAGGCACAATGGCCGTCTGCACCAGTTTTTGACGTTTCCTGTGCTTGGCGGGTTTGGCATCTATACCCCTCATATATTTCTTCTTCCAAACACAATTGATCGAACTGAACTGACTCATGAACTGTGCGTGTATGGCGAATTATCCAGCGGCCTGCAGTCCCTGGACTGTCCGGCGACGGCCTGCAGTCCACAGAACTGTACGTGTGTGGTCAATGATAGTTCGGGACTGCAGATCAGAACTGTCAGTCCACGGACTGCAGTCCGCCTGTACGTGGATGGGCACCATAAGAAAGTCGACGAAACGGCCGATTTTCGATCTCCCGTCTCTAAACGGGGGATATAGACAGAGAGCCAGAGCCAAAAAAAGTATCTGAATTTACTAAGCCTAGTTTTTTTATAGTCTATTACAGTGGTTGTGTAGACAAACATACTGCGGTCAGTCAAGCGAAACTTAGAACAGGTGTCTCAGGGACGCTATCAAAGTTGTCGTTCCTGCCGGAGTAATAATATGAATTTACTAAGGTTGAAAATCGGTATACAACTTGTATATTGCATATAAATAAAAGTTATGACAGTCAGTCAGCTGAATGTCGGGACAGAGCTGGTCAGTCAGCAAAAAAAAATGAAAATTTTGCACGCGCGCGCTCGGCGTTGCAGGCGATTTCAGACCAGAGTATAGGAAAAAGCGCAGGTATACTCGTAGGTAAGAGACCGAATTCATGGACACAATAGCTCGGATAATCACCTCTCATGATTCCGTCGCTCGGTGCGACGGAACAGACCCCGAGCTCGCCGACAATTTCTTTACTTTTCTCTCTTCGTTCGAATCTCCACGTGCACCACGGTCGGTCGTAACACGCGCATGTACGGTTTGTCAGTGAAACGGCTAAGTATAGATACTTCCGCTCGGTGTAAGCCATTCGGAAAGTCGGCGAAATGGTCGGTTTCTGATATCCGCTGCCCTCGCCGCAAGGCCTTTACTTTTCTCGCTACACTCCGTCTCCATCTTCACTCCTTCTGTACGCATGCGCGTACACGCGCGCCACTATCAGTTATAACGCGCGTATATACAGTTCGACGAAGAGACGGCAAAGTATAGCCCCCCGGCTAGCCAGAAGCATTGTTATCGCTCGTACTGCGGGGGAGTCCAGCTCGCGAACTATGGTTATGAAGGCTCGGCTGCTTGCTCGAATTATATGGCCGCAGGTGAACTTCAGAAATTACGACTGAGTAGTCCCCGTTGGATGAGTGACTGGTCTGGGGTTCGCGCGCGCGCGCATACTACCCGTTTTAGGTCGCCCAATGAGCGACAACGCCGTAAACCCGCGTGGCGCTGCAATGAACATCTGTTTAAATACCATTACGGGTAGTTTAGTTACTATCTTATCGGAACGCGGTAAACACGACATCCATTCGACGACCGTAATGCGTCAACTACTGGTCGATGTATAGGCGTACATACCGTTCTGGTCGATCGCTGTCCATACGGATATCGCCAGTCGAGCCGTCGCGTAGACCAAACTGTAGGGAGATTTTCTGTATACCTCTACGTACACGGAGAGAAGAGTGTATTACTGGATAATGGAAATCTAATATCTGATAATAAAATATTTATTACGTATTGGGAAAAATAAATATTTATTTCTAAATACACAATCAATATAGCTCTAGATATTTAATAAATTTAAATAACTCTGAAGTTATTATTGATTAAGGGGTAACACCATTCTAGCGACCGGAAAAAAGGCCTAAATTGTATAGTGTTTTACGGGAGTATGAAAAAGGGAATCGAATTTCTGTCTAGGGATTTTTCGTTAATTCAATTCTTATAGAAATGGTGCACTTTTGAAAGAAAAAAATCGAATTTTTGCCAAGAAATCAGCCGTAAATTGCTTATAAAAAACACCTTTTATAAGATTTACTAACTCAGAAACCTTCGCGGGCATGCGTCTCACCATTCCCCAAAGTTGCATCGCAATCGGATGAACGGTTTAGGAAGTCATAATAATCATCCGTACCGGTACTTTTTGAACACCCTGTATAAGATTTACTAACTCAAACCTTCGCGGATATGCGTCCAACTGTTCCCCAAATTTTCGTCGCAATCGGATGAACGGTTTAGGAAGGCATAATAATCATCCGTACCGGTACTTTTTGAACACCCTGTATAAGATTTACTAACTCAGAAACCTTCGCGGGCATGCGTCCAACCATTCCCCAACTTTTCATCGCAATCGGATGAACGGTTTAGGAAGGCATAATAATCATCAGTACCGGTACTTTTTGAACACCCTGTATAAGATTTACTAACTCAGAAACCTTCGCGGGCATGCGTCCAACCATTTCCCAACTTTTCATCGCAATCGGATGAACGGTTTAGGAAGGCATTTGATATTACCTTAAAGGTCACGGTCAAGGTCAAATCCAATACGACCACTGGGTAGCCACGGGAAAATCCTTAAAGTTTTGTATTAAACATTTTTCTCTAAAATGTTTTCCCGTTGAGATAATCCAGCTTGCGCGAATAGTATGCGCAGTAGCGCCACACACTCACTGACGCAGTCACATGTACACGGCTTACGTCTGACGCTCGATTTCCCAGGAAGGTCCCACCGTAGAGCCATAGCATAGATGTTTACACATCAAAAATACGTGTGTGTATAATAACATATAATATAAAACAGTTTTTATAGAAAAATTGTTGGATGTGAAACATCGAAATTCTTCTTTGTAGAAAGTATGCGATAGGAAGGAACACGTGCGCCAGTGCGCATTTGTATTTATGACTGTGATACTATTAAACAGTACCGATGGTAGAGTTAAGAGAGAGTAAACTAAATGCGCATTTTGAATTAGACACAACGGTTCGTACCGTTTAATAGTATCACAGTCATAAATACAAATGCGCACTGGCGCACGTGTTCTTTCGACGGACGCGTGGTCCATCCTTCCTATCGCATACCTTCTACAAAGAAGAATTTCGATGTTTCACATCTAACAATTTTTCTATAAAAACTGTTTTATATTTACCAAAAGTTACTCAAAAGGTCGTTAGTAGATTAATCGATTTTTTGAAACTTACTCTGCTTACATGAAGCAACAAGTATAAAGAATTCGGTCTTTGCATAAAAAAGATTGATATTTTAAAAATCATTTTATAATCTGAATACATATTCAATATCACACATGAACAAGAAAACATCTAAAAAATATTATTCACAAAATTATCAGTACTTACGTTTCTCTTTACGACATTATGTGATGTCATCGAACAGCCAGAGAGACGCATTTATGCCGAACAACGACTGAGAGATAGACTTACAATACGATGACGTAGCTGCATTCAGCATCGTTTTCTAGCTTAGATAAGGCTTTAAATGAAAAATGAAAACATACGAAATAAATCATTTTATGCCTATTTTTCAAATCTGCAATAAGAATTTGCTATTAGCGTTGACCCATTAGTGCTAATTTAGTTTTGTCACACTTTCCTGAACCCCTTTTCCCCTCTCAAGGCGTGACGTAATATTTATAATACATGCTACATTTGTTTATATATGGTAGAGCTCACGATGTCTATAACAATCTGAGATGTAGTCGAAGATCTTATAATACATTCTAGAGGAATTGTAGGATCTACCTTCCTATCTCTCCGTAACCGAAACTTCTGGCGCAATGAGAGTTACACGTATTATGAAGCTACATAAATTCTCGTCACGTTTCGTTTTCGTTTTCGTTTCGGAGTTTTCGGCTCAGAGAGTTAAGCTTTGAAGTGATATTGTTGGTCTGAGGGACCAATGCGCGAGTATAGGAAGTTCTGATAGGTTAAAGAAGTTCTTCACGGATTCGCATTGTTTTCTCCTTTCATTAGGGAACGTTCTTGTAACGCTAGGGTACAACATCGGGAACTTGGCCGATTTTCTAAGCGGTTCTCTATGGGGTACATTCAAAATATGTAACGGAGAAACCCAGAAGGAGTGCTCTTTCGCGGTTAGCGTACTACTGGGGCAATGTGGAAACAACTGCCGGAATGAAATGCCAAATTCATAAGACAGATCTGTTAAACGGTAATGAATATTGTGCTTATCCCTGTATGTAATATAAATTTTAATACCGCGAAATACAAGTTTGATGCAGTTTAACTAAACGTGAGTAGATAAGCTAGGACAGTTCTGGGGCATCCACGTGACCAAAAGTGGCGGGAAATTTGAATTTTGCAGAAGTGCGCATACGCCGTGGTGGGAAATTTGAATTCGCGCATCATAATTGGTCGAACCCCACTCGTCGGTCCCCACCATCAACGCTAGGTGGCGCCACTGTCGGTGGAGGTCAACGCCAGGTGTCGCCACCGTCGGCAGCGAGCTCCGCCATTGGTCGAACCCCCACTCCCCGACCTCTACCATTGGTCGAATCCCGCGCCATCTCGCGGGCCCCTGCAGCACCATCTCGAGCGCGATAAGCCCGAACCTGCTGGGGTAAACGTGTTCGCGCCTGTCGAGAAGCTATGACGTCATCGCTCAGGACTGTCACGCGCTCGGCTCGGCCGAGGGGGGGGGGGGTAGTCTATAAGGCCCGCTGACGCTTGCATGTGCGCGTGCGCGAGTGCCTGCATGCGTGCGGGCTATGACGTTATCGCTCTCTCGGGGGGGGGGGGGGGGGGGGGGGAGCAATGCCGGTGCTCCGGGAGTGGGGGTAAGACTAGGTTGGCAATGGTGGTGCCCTGGGAGTGGAGGTAAGGCTAGGTTAGCAATGGCGGCGCTCCGGGAGTGGAGGTAAGGCTAGGTTAGCAATGGCGGCGCCTAGGGAGTGGGATAATGATCCAGAACCCGCACGCCGAGCGATCTGCGCAGTAGCGGTGCGGTTCGATGAGAAGCTGTGACGTCATCGCTCAAGAATGTGATGCGCTTGGCTCGATTCGCGGCAGCGGCGCGATAGAGCACCCGGTGACGTCATCGAGGGCTTTATAAAATGGCGCTATAATTCCTACTTCATCCGCCTGTGCACCAATATTTCGCTTATTCCTGCGCAGTCGGGGAGTGGGGGTCGTGGAGCGATGGTCGGTGAACGGTGGTCGGGGAGCGGAGGTTCGCGAGCGGGGGGGGGGGGGATTCGTGCAGCAGCGAGTCAAACCTGCATCGCGCTCGAGATGGCACTGCGAGTGGGGATTCGACCAATGGTAGAGGTCGGGTAGTGGAGGTTCGACTAATGGCGGAGCTCGCTGCCGACGGTGGCGACACCTGGCGTTGACCTCCACCGATAATGGCGCCACCTGGCGTTGATGGTGGGGGACCGAGGAGTGGGGGTTCGACCAATCATGATGCGCGAATTCAAATTTTCCACCACGGCGCATGCGCACTTCCGTGAAATTCAAATTTCCCGCCACTTTTGGTCACGTGGGTACCCCAGAACTCTCCTAGCTTATCTACTAACGTGGAGTGATACTTAGTAAACGGCTTTCTTACGGTAGAGAAATATTTGTGGAGGTGTTTTTCAAAAAGCGTTATTTCCAAAAACTTCGTCTACTGAGGTACAGGTGACATCACGCTCTACATGACGTTGTGCTACAGTTTTCTTGCTTTCCTACAAAAATATGTCAAATGGAAATAACGCTTTTTGAAAAACACCTCCACATTTATCATTCCGTAATAAGTTAAAGGCTCAAGAAACCAATTTCAATAAACTGATCTTTTAGCGTAGGTTTTTGCAAGGTGCATGACATTGATTCGAAGTCGGATGTACGATTGCGAATTATCATTTCGACGAGACGCGGTATTTTTATCGATGCAGAAAAATCGAAATAAAGGAAAACCAAAATAGCCGACTGCGAACTTGTAAAATGTTCTATTTGAGGTGCATGGTTTTAAAGGTGTATATCCACTGCTACAGTGATACGCATACCGGCAAAAATTCGTTGACCAGCATTTAATGGGGGGGGGGGTCTAAAAATCAATTATTTTTTTATTGCCTTTTCTTATAATAAAATATTTAAAGAATGTTGTGTCAAAATTCCAAGTCAATTGGAGCAAAACTCTCAGTCATAGACTTTTAAGTCTCCGCTCCTCTAATACTGCGGAGCGGCAAGAGCCCGACGCTTTAAACGCTTGTTTCTCGAAACCAAGTTTTAAAAGACCGTGGACATCATCATTTAAAAACTACTGCACCGATTCTTTTCAACTTTTGTACACACTTTCTACATATAAAATACTAGACCTCTACGTTTTTATTATTTTTTTTTTGTTACATTAAGGAGGTTTTACAGCAACAAAATGACGGATTTTTTCGTGAAAAATCGCAATTTTTACTTCACACGACCACCAAAAATTTTTAAATGGAAAAAAAATTAAAGAAAAACGTACCTAGGGGTCTAGAAACATCTATTTTAACTAAATTGCTTTGATTTTTTGATTTGAGATAATTCTACGCTGAAATATAGTGTCCACCGCAAATCATCTTTTCTAGAAGGCGTCCTCGAAAATGCTTCGTCACCGGCTTATTTCTCAATACTTTTCTACAAAAAAATATATAATGTTATTCGAATGATGCTTTATAACGTGCGAAACATTAAAATATATCTACTTCAACAATAGCTCTAGTTACCCCCCCCCCCCCTTAATATGAGCATAGTATGTCTCTACGTACGTTACGTTGCATTTATATGATCAATATTTATTGGCCAAAATTACTGACCGACAGACATATGTAGGTATTTCGTACGTTTTACACGGTCTGAAATCCGATATTTCGAAAAAAAATATTGAAGTAAGTAGGTATCTGTACCGTCTTAGGATAACGAACCTTAAAAAGGAATTTAAATTTCAATATAGCAATTGTAATATTGGCTGTTTCTCGGTTTTGTGTTATTAATGCAGTTATTATTATGACTTATCTAAATATAACTGAACAGT